>JAQBSW010009780.1:0-27150 GCA_029291075.1 Eudiplozoon nipponicum | reverse complement strand
AAAAGAAATCGAGTAACAATTTTAGTAGGATTTTGAGGCGGAATTGCCTGATCCTTTATGGCTTGTGCGAAATTGCAGTTATTGAGCAGACTATTTTGTGTAAATGCACGCAGTAAATGCCATAGAAAAGAAATCAAGTAACAATTTTAGTAGGATTTTGAGGCGGAATTGCCTGATCCTTTATGGCTTTTGCGAAATTGCAGTTATTGAGCAGACTATTTTGTGTAAATGCACGCAGTAAATGCCATAGAAAAGAAATCAAGTAACAATTTTAGTAGGATTTTGAGGCGGAATTGCCTGATCCTTTATGGCTTGTGCGAAATTGCAGTTATTGAGCAGACTATTTTGTGTAAATGCACGCAGTAAATGCCATAGAAAAGAAATCAAGTAACAATTTTAGTAGGATTTTGAGGCGGAATTGCCTGATCCTTTATGGCTTGTGCGAAATTGCAGTTATTGAGCAGACTATTTTGTGTAAATGCACGCAGTAAATGCCATAGAAAAGAAATCAAGTAACAATTTTAGTAGGATTTTGAGGCGGAATTGCCTGATCCTTTATGGCTTGTGCGAAATTGCAGTTATTGAGCAGACTATTTTGTGTAAATGCACGCAGTAAATGCCATAGAAAAGAAATCAAGTAACAATTTTAGTAGGATTTTGAGGCGGAATTGCCTGATCCTTTATGGCTTGTGCGAAATTGCAGTTATTGAGCAGACTATTTTGTGTAAATGCACGCAGTAAATGCCATAGACAAGAAATCAAGTAACAATTTTAGTAGGATTTTGAGGCGGAATTGCCTGATCCTTTATGGCTTGTGCGAAATTGCAGTTATTGAGCAGACTATTTTGTGTAAATGCACGCAGTAAATGCCATAGAAAAGAAATCGAATAACAATTTTACTAGGATTTTGAGGCGGAATTGCCTGATCCTTTATGGCTTGTGCGAAATTGCAGTTATTGAGCAGACTATTTTGTGTAAATGCACGCAGTAAATGCCATAGACAAGAAATCAAGTAACAATTTTAGTAGGATTTTGAGGCGGAATTGCCTGATCCTTTATGGCTTGTGCGAAATTGCAGTTATTGAGCAGACTATTTTGTGTAAATGCACGCAGTAAATGCCATAGAAAAGAAATCGAAGTAACAATTTTAGTAGGATTTTGAGGCGGAATTGCCTGATCCTTTATGGCTTGTGCGAAATTGCAGTTATTGAGCAGACTATTTTGTGTAAATGCACGCAGTAAATGCCATAGAAAAGAAATCAAGTAACAATTTTAGTAGGATTTTGAGGCGGAATTGCCTGATCCTTTATGGCTTGTGCGAAATTGCAGTTATTGAGCAGACTATTTTGTGTAAATGCACGCAGTAAATGCCATAGAAAAGAAATCAAGTAACAATTTTAGTAGGATTTTGAGGCGGAATTGCCTGATCCTTTATGGCTTGTGCGAAATTGCAGTTATTGAGCAGACTATTTTGTGTAAATGCACGCAGTAAATGCCATAGAAAAGAAATCAAGTAACAATTTTAGTAGGATTTTGAGGCGGAATTGCCTGATCCTTTATGGCTTGTGCGAAATTGCAGTTATTGAGCAGACTATTTTGTGTAAATGCACGCAGTAAATGCCATAGAAAAGAAATCAAGTAACAATTTTAGTAGGATTTTGAGGCGGAATTGCCTGATCCTTTATGGCTTGTGCGAAATTGCAGTTATTGAGCAGACTATTTTGTGTAAATGCACGCAGTAAATGCCATAGAAAAGAAATCAAGTAACAATTTTAGTAGGATTTTGAGGCGGAATTGCCTGATCCTTTATGGCTTGTGCGAAATTGCAGTTATTGAGCAGACTATTTTGTGTAAATGCACGCAGTAAATGCCATAGAAAAGAAATCAAGTAACAATTTTAGTAGGATTTTGAGGCGGAATTGCCTGATCCTTTATGGCTTGTGCGAAATTGCAGTTATTGAGCAGACTATTTTGTGTAAATGCACGCAGTAAATGCCATAGAAAAGAAATCAAGTAACAATTTTAGTAGGATTTTGAGGCGGAATTGCCTGATCCTTTATGGCTTGTGCGAAATTGCAGTTATTGAGCAGACTATTTTGTGTAAATGCACGCAGTAAATGCCATAGAAAAGAAATCAAGTAACAATTTTAGTAGGATTTTGAGGCGGAATTGCCTGATCCTTTATGGCTTGTGCGAAATTGCAGTTATTGAGCAGACTATTTTGTGTAAATGCACGCAGTAAATGCCATAGACAAGAAATCAAGTAACAATTTTAGTAGGATTTTGAGGCGGAATTGCCTGATCCTTTATGGCTTGTGCGAAATTGCAGTTATTGAGCAGACTATTTTGTGTAAATGCACGCAGTAAATGCCATAGAAAAGAAATCGAAGTAACAATTTTAGTAGGATTTTGAGGCGGAATTGCCTGATCCTTTATGGCTTGTGCGAAATTGCAGTTATTGAGCAGACTATTTTGTGTAAATGCACGCAGTAAATGCCATAGAAAAGAAATCAAGTAACAATTTTAGTAGGATTTTGAGGCGGAATTGCCTGATCCTTTATGGCTTGTGCGAAATTGCAGTTATTGAGCAGACTATTTTGTGTAAATGCACGCAGTAAATGCCATAGAAAAGAAATCGAAGTAACAATTTTAGTAGGATTTTGAGGCGGAATTGCCTGATCCTTTATGGCTTGTGCGAAATTGCAGTTATTGAGCAGACTATTTTGTGTAAATGCACGCAGTAAATGCCATAGAAAAGAAATCAAGTAACAATTTTAGTAGGATTTTGAGGCGGAATTGCCTGATCCTTTATGGCTTGTGCGAAATTGCAGTTATTGAGCAGACTATTTTGTGTAAATGCACGCAGTAAATGCCATAGACAAGCTATGAAGTAACAATTTTAGTAGGATTTTGAGGCGCAATTGCCTGATCCTTTATAGCTTGTGCGAAATTGCAGTTATTGAGCAGACTATTTTGTGTAAATGCACGCAGTAAATGCCACAGACAAGAAATCAAGTAACAATTTTAGTAGGATTTTGAGGCGGAATTGCCTGATCCTTTATGGCTTGTGCGAAATTGCAGTTATTGAGCAGACTATTTTGTGTAAATGCACGCAGTAAATGCCATAGAAAAGAAATCAAGTAACAATTTTAGTAGGATTTTGAGGCGGAATTGCCTGATCCTTTATGGCTTGTGCGAAATTGCAGTTATTGAGCAGACTATTTTGTGTAAATGCACGCAGTAAGTGCCATAGAAAAGAAATCAAGTAACAATTATAGTAGGATTTTGAGGCGGAATTGCCTCATCCTTTATGGCTTTTGCGAAATTGCAGTTATTGAGCAGACTATTTTGTGTAAATGCACGCAGTAAATGCCTTAGAAAAGAAATCGAGTAACAATTATAATAGGATTTTGAGGCGGAATTGCCTGATCCTTTATGGCTTGTGCAAAATTGCAGTTATTGAGCAGACTATTTTGTGTAAATGCACGCAGTAAATGCCACAGAAAAGAAATCGAATAACAATTTTAGTAGGATATTGAGGCGGAATTGCCTGATCCTTTATGGCTTGTGCGAAATTGCAGTTATTGAGCAGACTATTTTGTGTAAATGCACGCAGTAAGTGCCATAGAAAAGAAATCAAGTAACAATTTTAGTAGGATTTTGAGGAGGAATTGCCTGATCCTTTATGGCTTTTGCGAAATTGCAGTTATTGAGCAGATTATTTTGTGTAAATGCGCGCAGTAAATGTCATAGAAAAGAAATCAAGTAACAATTTTAGTAGGATTTTGAGGCGGAATTGCCTGATCCTTTATGGCTTGTGCGAAATTGCAGTTATTGAGCAGACTATTTTATGTAAATGCACGCAGTAAATGCCATAGAAAAGAAATCAAGTAACAATTTTAGTAGGATTTTGAGGCGAAATTGCCTGATCCTTTATGGCTTGTGCGAAATTGCAGTTATGGAGCAGACTATTTTGTGTAAATGCACGCAGTAAATGCCATAGACAAGCTATCAAGTAACAATTTTAGTAGGATTTTGAGGCGCAATTGCCTGATCCTTTATAGCTTGTGCGAAATTGCAGTTATTGAGCAGACTATTTGGTGTAAATGCACGCAGTAAATGCCACAGACAAGAAATCAAGTAACAATTTTAGTAGGATATTGAGGCGGAATTGCCTGATCCTTTATGGCTTGTGCGAAATTGCAGTTATTGAGCAGACTATTTTGTGTAAATGTACGCAGTAAATGCCATAGGCAAGAAATCAAGTAACAATTTTAGTAGGATTTTGAGGCGAAATTGCCTGATCCTTTATGGCTTGTGCGAAATTGCAGTTATTGAGCAGACTATTTTGTGTAAATGCACGCAGTAAATGCCATAGACAAGCTATGAAGTAACAATTTTAGTAGGATTTTGAGGCGCAATTGCCGGATCCTTTATAGCTTGTGCGAAATTGCAGTTATTGAGCAGACTATTTTGTGTAAATGCACGCAGTAAATGCCATAGAACAGAAATCAAGTAACAATTTTAGTAGGATTTTGAGGCGGAATTGCCTGATCCTTTATGGTTTGTGCGAAATTGCAGTTATGGAGCAGACTATTTTGTGTAAATGCACGCAGTAAATGCCATAGAAAAGAAATCAAGTAACAATTTAGTAGGATTTTGAGGCGGAATTGCCTGATCCTTTATGGCTTGTGCGAAATTGCAGTTATTGATCAGACTATTTGTGTAAATGCACGCAGTAAATGCCATAGAAAAGAAATCGAGTAACAATTATAATAGGATTTTGAGGAGGAATTGCCTGATCCTTTATGTCTTGTGCGAAATTACAGTTATTGAGCAGACTATTTTGTGTAAATGCACGCAGTAAATGCCATAGAAAAGAAATCAAGTAACAATTTTGGTAGGATTTTGAACCGGAATTGCCTGATCCTTTATGGCTTGTGCGAAATTGCAGTTATTGAGCAGATTATTTTGTGTAAATGCACGCAGTAAATGCCATAGAAAAGAAATCGAATAACAATTTTAGTAGGATTTTGAGGCGGAATTGCCTGATCCTTTATGGCTTGTGAAGGAAATTGCAGTTATTGAGCAGACTATTTAGTGTAAATGCACGCAGGCGCTATAGAAAAAGAAATCAAGTAAATAATTTTAGTAGGATTTGAGGGGAGGAATGTCGACCTTTTATGGCTTTTTTAAGTGGAAATTGCAGTTATTGAGCAGATTATTTTGTGTAAATGCACGCAGTAAATGCCATAGAAAAGAAATCAGGTAACAATTTTAGTAGGATTTTGAGGCGGAATTGCCTGATCCTTATGGTTTGTGCGAAATTGCAGTTATTGAGCAGACTATTTTGTGTAAATGTACGCAGTAAATGCCATAGAAAAGAAATCAAGTAACAATTTTAGTAGGATTTTGAGGCGGAATTGCCTAATCCTTTATGGCCTGTGCGAAATTGCAGTTATTGAGCACACTATTTTGTGTAAATGCACGCAGTAAATGCCATAGAAAAGAAATCAAGTAACAATTTTAGTAGGATTTGAGGCGGAATTGCCTGATCCTTTATGGCTTGTGCGAAATTGCAGTTATTGAGTAGACTATTTTGTGTAAACGCACGCAGTAAATGCCATAGAAAAGAAATCGAGTAACAATTATAATAGGATTTTGAGGCGGAATTGCCTGATCCTTATGGCTTGTGCGAGATTGCAGTTACTGAGCAGACTATTTTGTGTAAATGCACGCAGTAAATGCCATAGGCAAGAAATCAAGTAACAATTTTAGTAGGAGTTTGAGGCGGAATTGCCTGATCCTTTATGGCTTGTGCGAAATTGCAGTTATTGAGCAGATTATTTTGTGTAAATGCACGCAGTAAATGCCATAGACAAGAAATCAAGTAACAATTTTAGTAGGATTTTGAGGCGGAATAGCCTGATCATTTATGGCTTGTGCGAAATTGCAGCTATTGAGCAGACTATTTTGTGTAAATGCACGCAGTAAATGCCATAGACAAGAAATCAAGTAACAATTTTAGTAGAATTTTGAGGCGGAATTGCCTGATCCTTTATGGCTTGTGCGAAATTGCAGTTATTGAGCAGACTATTTGTGTAAATGCAGGCAGTAAATGCCATAGAAAATAAATCGAGTAACAATTATAATAGGAATTAGAGGCGGAATTGCCTGATCCTTTATGGCTTGTGCGAAATTGCAGTTATTGATCAGACTACTTTGTGTAAATGCACGCAGTAAATGCCATAGAAAAGAAATCGAGTAACAATTTTAGTATGATATTGAGGCGGAATTGCCTGATCCTTTATGGCTTGTGCGAAATTGCAGCTATTGAGCAGACTATTTTGTGTAAATGCACGCAGTAAATGCCATAGAAAAGAAATCAAGTATCAATTTTAGTAGGATTTTGAGGCGGAATTGCCTGATCCTTTATGGCTTGTGCGAAATTGCAGTTATTGATAAGACTATTTTGTTTAAATGCACGCAGTAAATGCCATAGAAAAGAAATCGAGTAACAATTATAATAGGATTTTGAGGTGGAATTGCCTGATCCTTTATGGCTTGTGCGAAATTGCAGTTATTGAGCAGACTATTTTGTGTAAATGCACGCAGTAAATGCTATAGACAAGAAATCAAGTAACAATTTTAGTAGGATTTTGAGGCGGAATTGCCTGATCCTTTATGGCTTGTGCGAAATTGCAGTTATTGAGCAGACTATTTTGTGTAAATGCACGCAGTAAATGCTATAGAAAAGCTTAATGGCAACACTTAGTAGATTGAGGTAAGGCAATTGTCTATCCTTATAGCTTGTGCGAAATTGCAGTTATTGAGCAGACTATTTTGTGTAAATGCACGGTAAATGCCACAGTCAAGAAACTGGGTAACAATTTTTAGTTGATATTGAGGCGGAAATTGCCTGATCCTTTGCGGCTTGTGCGAAATTGCAGTTATTGAGCAGACTATTTTGTGTAAATGCACGCAGTAAATGCCATAGACAAGAAATCAAGCAACAATTTTAGTAGGATTTTGAGGCGGAATTGCCTGATCCTTTATGGCTTGTGCGAAATTGCAGTTATTGAGCAGACTATTTTGTGTAAATGCACGCAGTAAATGCCATAGAAAAGAAATCAAGTAACAATTTTAGTAGGATTTTGAGGCGGAATTGCCTGATCCTTTATGGCTTGTGCGAATTTGCAGTTATTGAGCAGACTATTTTGTGTAAATGCACGCAGTAAATGCCATAGACAAGAAATCAAGTAACAATTTTGGTAGGATTTTGAACCGGAATTGCCTGATCCTTTATGGCTTGTGCGAAATTGCAGTTATTGAGCAGACTATTTTTGTAAATGCACGCAGTAAATGCCATAGAAAAGAAATCGAGTAACAATTTTAGTATGATTTTGAGGCGGAATTGCCTGATCCTTTATGGCTTGTGCGAAATTGCAGTTATTGAGCAGACTTTTTTGTGTAAATGCGCGCAGTAAATGCCATAGAAAAGAAATCAGGTAACAATTTTAGTAGGATTTTGAGACGGAATTGCCTGATCCTTTATGGCTTGTGCGAAATTGCAGTTATTGAGCAGACTATTTTGTGTAAATGCACGCAGTAAATGCCATAGTAAGAAATCAAGTAACAATTTTAGTAGGATTTTGAGGCGGAATTGCCTGATCCTTTATGGCTTTTGCGAAATGCAGTTATTGAGCAGACTATTTTGTGTAAATGCACGCAGCAAATGCCATAGAAATGAAATCGAATAACAATTTTACTAGGATCTTGAGGCGGAATTGCCTGATCCTTTATGGCTTGTGCGAAATTGCAGTTATTGAGCAGAATATTTTGTGTAAATGCACGCAGTAAATGCCATAGACAAGAAATCAAGTAACAATTTTAGTAGGATTTTGAGGCGGAATTGCCTGATCCTTTATGGCTTGTGCGAAATTGCAGTTATTGAGCAGACTATTTTGTGTAAATGCACGCAGTAAATGCCATAGAAAGAAATCGAGTAACAATTTTAGTATGATTTTGAGGCGGAATTGCCTGATCCTTTATGGCTTGTGCGAAATTGCACTTATTGAGCAGACTATTTTGTGTAAATGCACGCAGTAAATGCCATAGAAAAGAAATCAAGAAACAATTTTAGTAGGATTTTGAGGCGGAATTGCCTGATCCTTTATGGCTTGTGCGAAATTGCAGTTATTGAGCAGACTATTTTGTGTAAATGCACGTAGTAAATGCCACAGAAAAGAAATCGAATAACAATTTTAGTAGGATTTTCAGGCGGAATTGCCTGATCCTTTTTGGCTTGTGCGAAATTGCAGTTATTGAGTAGACTATTTTGTGTAAATGCACGCAGTAAATGCCATAGGCAAGAAATCAAGTAACAATTTTAGTAGGATTTTGAGGCGGAATTGCCTGATCCTTTATGGTTTTTGCGAAATTGCAGTTATTGAGCAGACTATTTTGTGTAAATGCACGCAGTAAATGCCATAGACAAGCTATCAAGTAACAATTTTAGTAGGATTTTGAGGCGCAATTGCCTGATCCTTTATAGCTTGTGCGAAATTGCAGTTATTGAGCAGACTATTTTGTGTAAATGCACGCAGTAAATGCCACAGACAAGAAATCAAGTAACAATTTTAGTTGGATATTGAGGCGGAATTGCCTGATCCTTTATGGCTTGTGCGAAATTGCAGTTATTGAGCAGACTATTTTGTGTAAATGCACGAAGTAAATGCCATAGAAAAGAAATCAAGTAACAATTTTAGTAGGATTTTGAGGAGGAATTGCCTAATCCTTTATGGCTTTTGCGAAATTGCAGTTATTGAGCAGATTATTTTGTGTACATGCACGCAGTAAATGCCATAGAAAAGAAATCAAGTAACAATTTTAGTAGGATTTTGAGGCGGAATTGCCTGATCCTTAATTGCTTGTGCGAAATTGCAGTTATTGAGCAGACTATTTTGTGTAAATGCACGCAGTAAATGCCATAGAAAAGTAATCGAGTAACAATTATAATAGGATTTTGAGGCGGAATTGCCTGATCCTTTATGGCTTGTGCGAAATTGCAGCTATTGAGCAGACTATTTTGTGTAAATGCACGCAGTAAATGCCATAGAAAAGAAATCGAATAACAATTTTACTAGGATTTTGAGGCGGAATTGCCTGATCCTTTATAGCTTGTGCGAAATTGCAGTTATTGAGCAGACTATTTTGTGTAAATGCACGCAGTAAATGCCATAGAAAAGAAATCGAGTAACAATCTTAGTATGATTTTGAGGTGGAACTGCCTGATCCTTTATGGCTTGTGCGAAATTGCAGTTATTGATCAGAATATTTTGTGTAAATGCACGCAGTAAATGCCATAGAAAAGAAATGGAGTAACAATTATAATAGGATTTTGAGGCGGAATTGCCTGATCCTTTATGGCTTGTGCGAAATTGCAGTTATTGAGCAGACTATTTTGTGTAAATGCACGCAGTAAATGCCATAGAAAGGAAATCAAGTAACAATTTTAGTAGGATTTTGAGGCGGAATTGCCTGATCCTTTATGGTTTGTGCGAAATTGCAGTTATTGAGCAGACTATTTTGTGTAAATGCACGCAGTAAGTGCCATAGAAAAGAAATCAATTAACAATTATAATAGGATTTTGAGGAGGAATTGCCTCATCCTTTATGGCTTTTGCGAAATTGCAGTTATTGAGCAGATTATTTTGTGTAAATGCACGCAGTAAATGCCATAGAAAAGAAATCAAGTAACAATTTATTAGGATTTTGAGGCGGAATTGCCTGATCCTTTATGGATTTTGCGAAATTGCAGTTATTGAGCAGAATATTTTGTGTAAATGCACGCAGTAAATGCCATAGACAAGAAATCAAGTGAAAATTTTAGTAGGATTTTGATTCGGAATTGCCTGATCCTTTATGGCTTTTGCGAAATTGCAGTTATTGAGCAGACTATTTTGTGTAAATGCACGCAGTAAATGCCATAGAAAAGAAATCAAGTAACAATTTTAGTAGGATTTTGAGGCGGAATTGTTTGATCCTTTATGGCTTTTGCGAAATTGCAGTTATTGAGCAGATTATTTTGTGTAAATGCACGCAGTAAATGCCATAGAAAAGAAATCAAATAACAATTTTGGTAGGATTTTGAGGCGGAAATGCCTGATCCTTTATGGCTTGTGTGAAATTGCAGTTATTGAGCAGACTATTTTGTGTAAATGCACGCAGTAAATGCCATAGAAAAGAAATCAAGTAACAATTTTAGTAGGATTTTGAGGCGGAATTGCCCGATCCTTTATGGCTTGTGCGAAATTGCAGTTATTGAGCAGACTATTTTGTGTAAATGCACGCAGTAAATGCCATATAAAAGAAATCAAGTAACAATTTTAGTAGGATTTTGAGGCGGAATTGCCTGATCCTTTATGGCTTGTGCGAAATTGCAGTTATTGATCAGACTATTTTGTGTAAATGCACGGAGTAAATGCCATAGAAAAGAAATCGAGTAACAATTATAATAGGATTTTCAGGCGGAATTGCCTGATCCTTTATGGCTTGTGCGAAATTGCAACGGCTGAGCAGACTATTTTGGTGTAAATGCAACGCAGTAAATGCCATAGACAAGATATCATAACAATTTTAGGATTTGAGGCGGAATCTGCCTGATCCCGCGGATTTTGCGAAATTGCAGTTATTGAGCAGAATATTCTGTGTAAATGCACGCAGTAAATGCCATAGACAAGAAATCGCGTCAATTTTAGTAGGATTTTGAGGCGGAATTGCCTGATCCTTTATGGTTTGCGCGAAATTGCATTTAGAGCAGACTATTTTGTGTAAATGCACGGAGTAAATGCCATAGAAAAGAAATCAAGTAACAATTATAATAGGATTTTGAGGCGGAATTGCCTGATCCTTTATGGTTTGTGCGAAATTGCAGTTATTGAGTAGACTATTTTGTGTAAATGCACGCAGGAAATGCCATAGAAAAGAAGTCAAGTAACAATTTTAGTTGGATTTTGAGGCGAAATTGCCTGATCCTTTATGGCTTGCGCGAAATTGCAGTTATTGAGCAGACTATTTTGTGTAAATGCACGCAGTAAATGCCATAGAGAAGAAAACAAGTAACAATTTTAGTAGGATTTTGTGGCGGAATTGCCTGATCCTTTACGGCTTGTGCGAAATCGCAGTTATTGAGCAGACTATTTTGTGTAAATGCACGCAGTAAATGCCATAGACAAGAAATCAAGGAACAATTTTAGTAGGGTTTTGAGGCGGAATTGCCTGATCCTTTAGGGCTTGTGCGAAATTGCAGTTATTGAGCAGACTATTTTGTGTAAATGCACGCAGTTAATGCCATAGACAAGAAATCAAGTAACAATTTTAGTAGGATTTTGAGGCGGAATTGCCTGATCCTTTATGGCTTGTGCGAAATTGCATTTATTGAGCAGACTATTTTGTGTAAATCCACGTAGTAAATGACATAGAAAAGAAATCGAGTAACAATTATAATAGGATATTGAGGCGGAATTGCCTGAATCTTTATGGCTTGTGAGAAATTGCAGTTATTGAGCAGACTATTTTGTGTAAATGCACGCAGTAAATGCCATAGAAAAGAAATCGAGTATCAATTTTAGTAGGATTTTGAGGCGGAATTGCCTGATCCTTTATGGCTTGTGCGAAATTGCAGTTATTAATCAGACTATTTTGTGTAAATGCACGCAGTAAATGCCATAGAAAAGAAATCGAGTAACAATTATAATAGGATTTTGAGGCGGAATTGCCTGATCCTTTATGGCTTGTGCGAAATTGCAGTTATTGAGCAGACTATTTTGTGTAAAATCCACGCAGTAAATGCCATAGAAAAGAAATCAAGTAACAATTTTAGTAGGATTTTGAGGCGGAATTGCCTGATCCTATATGGCTTGTGCGAAATTGCAGTTATTGAGCAGACTATTTTGTGTAAATGCACGCAGTAAATGCCATTGAAAAGAAATCGAGTAACAATTATAATAGGATTTTGAGGCGGAATTGCCTGACCCTTATGGCTAGTGCGAAATTGCAGTTATTGAGCAGACTATTTTGTGTAAATGCACGCAGTAAATGCCATAGAAAACAAATCATGTAACAATTTTAGTAGGATTTTGAGGCGGAATTGCCTGATCCTTTATGGCTTGTGCGAAATTGCAGTTATTGAGCAGATTATTTTGTGTAAATACACGCAGTAAATGCCATAGACAAGAAATCAAGTAACAATTATAATAGGATTTTGAGGCGGAATTGCCTGATCCCTTATGGATTGTGGGAAATTGCAGTTATTGAGCAGATTATTTTGTGCAAATGCACTCAGTAAATGCCATAGACAAGAAATCAAGTAACAATTATAATAGGATTTTGAGGCGGAATTGCCTGATCCTTTATGGCTTGTGCGAAATTGCAGTTATTGAGCAGACTGATTTGTGTAAATGCACGCAGTAAATGCCATAGACAAGAAATCAAGTAACAATTTTAGTAGGATTTTCAGGCGGAATTGCCTGATCCTTTATGGCTTGTGCGAAATTGCAGTTATTGAACAGACTATTTTGTGTAAATGCACGCAGTAAATGCCACAGACAAGAAATCAAGTAACAATTTTAGTAGGATATTGAGGCGGAATTGCCTGATCCTTTATGGCTTGTGCGAAATTGCAGTTATTGAGCAGACTATTTTGTGTAAATGCACGAAGTAAATGCCATAGAAAAGAAATCAAGTAACAATTTTAGTAGGATTTTGAGGAGGAATTGCCTGATCCTTTATGGCTTTTGCGAAATTGCAGTTATTGAGCAGATTATTTTGTGTAAATGCACGCAGTAAATGCCATAGAAAAGAAATCAAGTAACAATTTTAGTAGGATTTTGAGGCGGAATTGCCTGATCCGTTATGGCTTCTGCGAAATTGCAGTTATTGATCAGACTATTTTGTGTAAAGGCATGCAGTTAATGCCATAGAAAAGAAATCGAGTAACAATTATAATAGGATTTTGAGGCGGAATTGCCTGATCCTTTATGGCTTGTGCGAAATTGCAGTTATTGAGCAGACTGTTTTGTGTAAATGCACGCAGTAAATGCCATAGAAAAGAAATCGAGTAACAATTTTAGTATGATTTTGAGGCGGAATTGCCTGATCCTTTATGGCTTGTGCGAAATTGCACTTATTGATCAGACTATTTTGTGTAAATGCACACAGTAAATGCCATAGAAAAGAAATCGAGTAACAATTATAATAGGATTTTGAGGCGGAATTGCCTGATCCTTTATGGCTTTTGCGAAATTGCAGTTATTGAGCAGACTATTTTGTGTAAATGCACGCAGTAAATGCCATAGAAAAGAAATCAAGTAACAATTTAGTAGGATTTCGAGGCGGAATTGCCTGATCCTTTATGGCTTGTGCGAAATTGCAGTTATTGAGCAGACTATTTTGTGTAAATGCACGCAGTAAATGCCGTAGAAAAGAAATCGAGTAACAATTATAATAGGATTTTGAGGCGGAATTGCCTGATCCTTTATGGCTTGTGCGAAATTGCAGTTATTGAGCAGACTATTTTGTGTAAATGCACGCAGTAAATGCCATAGAAAAGAAATCAAGTAACAATTTAGTAGGATTTTGAGGCGGAATTGCCTGATCCTTTATGGCTTGTGCGAAATTGCAGTTATTGAGCAGACTATTTTGTGTAAATGCACGCAGTAAATGCCATAGAAAGAAATCGAGTAACAATTATAATAGGATTTTGAGGCGGAATTGCCTGATCCTTCATGGCTTGTGCGAAATTGCAGTTAATGAGCAGACTATTTTTTGTAAATGCACGCAGTAAATGCCATAGAAAAGAAATCGGGTAACAATTATAATAGGATTTTGAGGCGGAATTGCCTGATCCTTTATGGCTTGTGCGAAATTGCAGTTATTGAGGAGACTATTTTGTGTAAATGCACGCAGTAAATGCCATAGAGAAGAAATCAAGTAACAATTTTAGTAGGATTTTGAGGCTGAATTGCCTGATCCTTTATGGCTTGTGCAAAATTGCAGTTATTGAGCAGACTATTTTGTGTAAATGCACGCAGTAATTGCCATAGACAAGAAATCAAGTAACAATTTAGTAGGATTTTGAGGCGGAATTGCCTGATCCTTTATGGCTTGTGCGAAATTGCAGTTATTGAGCAGACTATTTTGTGTAAATGCACGCAGTAAATGCCATAGACAAGAAATCAAGTAACAATTTTAGTAGGATTTTGAGGCGGAATTGCCTGATCCTTTATGGCTTGTGCGAAATTGCAGTTATTGAGCAGACTATTTTATGTAAATGCACGCAGTAAATGCCAAAGAAAATAAATCAGGTAACAATTTTAGTAGGATTTTGAGGCGGAATTGCCTGATCCTTTATGGCTTGTGCCAAATTGCAGTTATTGAGCAGACTATTTTGTGTAAATGCACGCAGTAAATGCCATAGAAATGAAATCGAGTAACAATTATAATAGGATTTAGAGGCGGAATTGCCTGATCCTTTAAGGCTTGTGCGAAATTGCAGTTATTGAGCAGAATATTTTGTGTAAATGCACGCAGTAAATGCCATAGAAAAGAAATCAAGTAACAATTTTAGAAGGATTTTGAGGCGGAATTGCCTGATCCTTTATGGCTTGTGCGAAATTGCAGTTATTGAGCAGACTATTTTGTGTAAATGCACGCAGTAAATGCCATAGAAAAGAAATCGAATAACAATTTTACTAGGATTTTGAGGCGGAATTGCCTGATCCTTTATGGCTTGTGCGGAATTGCAGTTATTGAGCAGACTATTTTGTGTAAATGCAAGCAGTAAATGCCATAGACAAGAAATCAAGAAACAATTTTAGTAGGATTTGGAGGCGGAATTGCCTGATCCTTTATGGCTTGTGCGAAATTGCAGTTATTGAGCAGACTATTTTGTGTAAATGCACGCAGTAAATGCCATAGAAAAGAAATCAAGTAACAATTTTAGTAGGATTTTGAGGCAAAATTGCCTGATCCTTTATGGCTTGTGCGAAATTTCAGATATTGAGCAGACTATTTTGTGTAAATGCACGCAGTAAATGCCATAGAAAAGAAATCAAGTAACAATTTTAGTAGGATTTGAGGCGGAATTGCCTGATCCTTTATGGCTTGTGCGAAATTGCAGTTATTGAGCAGACTATTTTGTGTAAATGCACGCAGTAAATGCCATAGAAAAGAAATCAATTAACAATTTTAGTAGGATTTTGAGGCGCAATTGCCTGATTCTTTATGGCTTGTGCGAAATTGCAGTTATTGAGCAGACTATTTTGTGTAAATGCACGCAGTAAATGCCATAGATAAGAAATCAAGTAACAATTTTAGTAGGATTTTGAGGCGGAATTGCCTGATCCTTTATGGCTTGTGCGAAATTGCAGTTATTGAGCAGACCATTTTGTGTAAATGCACGCAGTAAATGCCATAGAAAAGAAATCGAGTAACAATTTTAGTAGGATTTTGAGGCGGAATTGCCTGATCCTTTATGGCTTGTGCGAAATTGCAGTTATTGAGCAGACTATTTTGTGTAAATGCACGCAGTAAATGCCATAGAAAAGAAATCAAGTAACAATTTTAGTAGGATTTTGAGGCGGAATTGCCTGATCCTTTATGGCTTGTGCGAAATTGCAGTTATTGAGCAGACTATTTTGTGTAAATGCATGCAGTAAATGCCATAGAAAAGTAATCAAGTAACAATTTTAGTAGGATTTTGAGGCGGAATTGCCTGATCCTTTATGGCTTTTGCGAAATCGCAGTTATTGAGCAGAATATTTTGTGTAAATGCACGCAGTAAATGCCATAGAAAAGAAATCGAATAACAATTTTACTAGGATTTTGAGGCGGAATTGCCTGATCCTTTATAGCTTGTGCGAAATTGCAGTTATTGAGCAGACTATTTTGTGTAAATGCACGCAGTAAGTGCCATAGAAAAGAAATCGAATAACAATTATAATAGGATTTAGAGGCGGAATTGCCTGATCCTTTATGGCTTTTGCGAAATTGCAGTTATTGATCAGACTATTTTGTGTAAAGGCATGCAGTAAATGCCATAGAAAAAAATCGAGTAACAATTATAATAGGATTTTGAGGCGGAATTGCCTGATCCTTTATGGCTTGTGCGAAATTGCAGTTATTGATCAGATTATTTTTTGTAAATGCACGCAGTAAATGCCATAGAAAAGAAATCGAGTAACAATTATAATAGAATTTTGAGGCGGAATTGCCTGATCCTTTATGGCTTGTGCGAAATTGCAGTTATTGAGCAGACTATTTTGTGTAAATGCACGCAGTAAATGCCATAGAAAAGAAATCGAGTAACAATTATAATAGGATTTTGAGGCGTAATTGCCTCATCCTTTATGGCTTGTGCGAAATTGCAGTTATTGAGCAGACTATTTTGTGTAAATGCACGCAGTAAATGCCATAGAAATGAAATCAAGTAACAATTTAGTAGGATTTTGAGGCGGAATTGCCTGATCCTTTATGGCTCGTGCGAAATTGCAGTTATTGAGCAGATTATTTTGTGTAAATGCACGCAGTAAATGCCATAGAAAAGAAATCGAGTAACAATTATAATATGATTTAGAGGCGGAATTGCCTGATCCTTTATGGCTTGTGCGAAATTGCAGTTATTGATCAGAATATTTTGTGTAAATGCACGCAGTAAATGCTATAGAAAAGAAATCGAGTAACAATTATAATAGGATTTTGAGGCGGAATTGCCTGATCCTTTATGGCTTTTGCGAAATTGCAGTTATTGAGCAGACTATTTTGTGTAAATGCACGCAGTAAATGCCATAGAAAAGAAATCGAATAAAAATTTTAGTAAGATTTTGAGGCGGAATTGCCTGATCCTTTATGGCTTGTGCGAAATTGCAGTTATTGAGCAGACTATTTTGTGTAAAAGCACGCAGTAAATGCCATAGAAAAGAAATCGAGTAAAAATTATAATTGGATTTTGAGGCGGAATTGCCTGATCCTTTATGGCTTGTGCGAAATTGCAGTTATTGAGCAGACTATTTTGTGTAAATGCACGCAGTAAATGCCATAGGAAAGAAATCAAGTAACAATTTTAGTAGGATTTTGAGGCGGAATTGCCTGATCCTTTATGGCTTGTGCGAAATTACAGTTATTGAGCAGACTATTTTGTGTAAATGCACGCAGTAAATGCCTTAGACAAGAAATCAAGTAACAATTTTAGTAGGATTTTGTGGCGGAATTGCCTGATACTTTATGGCTTGTGCGAAATTGCAATTATTGAGCAGACTATTTTGTGTAAATGCACGCAGTAAATGCCATAGACAAGATATCAAGTAACAATTTTAGTAGGATTTTGAGGCGGAATTGCCTGATCCTTTATGGATTTTGCGAAATTGCAGTTATTGAGCAGAATATTCTGTGTAAATGCACGCAGTAAATGCCATAGACAAGAAATCAAGTAACAATTTTAGTAGGATTTTGAGGCGGAATTGCATGATCCTTTATGGTCTGCGCGAAATTGCATTTATTGAGCAGACTATTTTGTGTAAATGCACGCAGTAAATGCCATAGAAAAGAAATCAAGTAACAATTTTAGTAGGATTTTGAGGCGGAATTGCCTGATCCTTTATGGTTTGTGCGAAATTGCAGTTATTGAGCAGACTATTTTGTGTAAATGCACGCAGTAAATGCCATAGACAAGAAATCAAGTAACAATTTTAGTAGGATTTTGAGGCGGAATTGCCTGATCCTTTATGGCTTCTGCGAAATTGCAGTTATTGATCAGACTATTTTGTGTAAATGCACGCAGTAAATGCCATAGAAAAGAAATCGAGTAACAATTATAATAGGATTTTGAGGCGGAATTGCCTGATCCTTAATGGCTTGTGCGAAATTGCAGTTATTGAGCAGACTATTTTGTGTAAATGCACGCAGTAAATGCCATAGACAAGAAATCAAGGAACAATTTTAGTAGGATTTTGAGGCGGAATTGCCTGATCCTTTATGGCTTGTGCGAAATTGCAGTTATTGAGCAGACTATTTTGTGTAAATGCACGCAGTAAATGCCATAGACAAGAAATCAATGAACAATTTTAGTAGGGTTATGAGGCGGAATTGCCTGATCCTTTAGGGCTTGTGCGAAATTGCAGTTATTGAGCAGACTATTTTGTGTAAATGCACGCAGTAAATGCCATAGAATAGAAATCAAGTAACAATTTTAGTAGGATTTTGAGGCGGAATTGCCTGATCTTTTATGGCTTGTGCGAAATTGCAGTTATGGAGCAGACTATTTTGTGTAAATTCACGGAGTAAATGTCATAGACAAGAAATCAAGTAACAATTTTAGTAGGATTTTGAGGCGAAATTGCCTGATCCTTTATGGATTTTGCGAAATTGCAGTTATTGAGCAGAATATTTTGTGTAAATGCGCGCATTAAATGCCATAGAATAGAAATCAATTAACAATATTAGTAGGATTTTGAGGCGGAATTGCCTGATCTTTTATGGCTTGTGCGAAATTGCAGTTATTGAGCAGACTATTTTCTGTAAATGCACGTTGTAAATGCCATAGACAAGAAATCAAGTAACAATTTTATTAGGATTTTGAGGCGGAATTGCCTGAACCTCTATGGCTTGTGCAAAATTGCAGTTATTGAGCAGACTATTTGTGTAAATGCACGCAGTAAATGCCATAGACAAGAAATCAAGTAACAATTTTAGTAGGATTTTGAGGCGGAATTGCCTAATCCTTTATGGCTTGTGCGAAATTGCAGTTATTGAGCAGACTATTTTGTGTAAATGCACGCAGTATATGCCATAGACAAGAAATCAAGTAACAATTTCAGTAGGATTTTGAGGCGGAATTGCCTGATCCTTTATGGCTTGTGCGAAATTGCAGTTATTGAGCAGACTATTTTGTTTAAATGCACGCAGTAAATGCCATAGACAAGAAATCAAGGAACAATTTTAGTAGGGTTTTGAGTCGGAATTGCCTGATCCTTTATGGCTTGTGCGAAATTGCGGTTATTGAGCAGATTATTTTGGGCAAATGCACGCAGTAAATGCCATAGACAAGAAATCAAGTAACAATTATAATAGGATTTTGAGGCGGAATTGCCTGATCTTTTATGGCTTGTGCGAAATTGCAGTTATTGAGCAGACTATTTTGTGTAAATGCAAGCAGTAAATGCCATAGAAAAGAAATCAAGTAACAATTTTAGTAGGATTTTGAGGCGGAATTGTCTGATCCTTTATGGCTTGTGCGAAATTGCAGTTATTGAGCAGACTATTTTGTGTAAATGCACGCAGTAAATGCAAAAGACAAGAAATCAAGTAACAATTATAATAGGATTTTGAGGCGGAATTGCCTGATCCTTTATGGCTTGTGCGGAATTGCTGTTATTGAGCAGACTATTTTGTGTAAATGCACGCAGTAAATGCCATAGAAAGAAATCGAGTAACAATTTTAGTATGATTTTGAGGCGGAATTGCCTGATCCTTTATGGCTTGTGCGAAATTGCAGTTATTGAGCAGACTATTTTGTGTAAATGGACGCAGTAAATGCCATAGAGAAGAAATCGAGTAACAATTTTAGTAGGATTTTGAGGCGGAATTGCCTGATCCTTCATGGCTTGTGGGAAATTGCAGTTATTGAGCAGACTATTTTGTGTAAATGCACGCAGTAAATGCCATAGAATAGAAATCAAGTAACAATTTTAGTAGGATTTTGAGGCGGAATTGCCTGATCCTTTATGGCTTGTGCGAAATTGCAGATATTGAGCAGACTATTTTGTGTAAATGCACGCAGTAAATGCCATAGACAAGAAATCAAGTAACAATTATATTAGGATTTTGAGGCGGAATTGCCTGGTCTTTTATGGCTTGTGCGAAATTGCAGTTATTGAGCAGACTATTTTGTGTAAATGCACGTAGTAAATGCCATAGAAAAGAAATCAAGTAAAAATTTTAGTAGGATTTTGAGGCGGAATTGCCTGATCCTTTATGGCTTGAGCGAAATTGCAGTAATTGAGCAGACTATTTTGTGTAAATGCACGCTGTAAATGCAAATGACAAGAAATCAAGTAAATACCAGAATAGGATTTTGAGGCGGAATTGCAGTTATTGAGCAGACTATTTTGTGTAAATGCACGCAGTAAATGCCATAGAAAAGAAATCGAGTAACAATTTTAGTAGGATTTTGAGGCGGAATTGCCTGATCCTTTATGGCTTGTGCGAAATTGCAGTTATTGAGCAGACTATTTTGTGTAAATGCACGCAGTAAATGCCATAGAAAAGAAATCGAGTAACAATTTTAGTAGGATTTTGAGGCGGAATTGCCTGATCCTTTATGGCTTGTGCGAAATTGCAGTTATTGAGCAGACTATTTTGTGTAAATGCACGCAGTAAATGCCATAGAAAAGAAATCGAGTAACAATTTTAGTAGGATTTTGAGGCGGAATTGCCTGATCCTTTATGGCTTGTGCGAAATTGCAGTTATTGAGCAGACTATTTTGTGTAAATGCACGCAGTAAATGCCATAGAAAAGAAATCGAATAACAATTTTTGGTAGGATTTTGAGGCGGAATTGCCTGATCCTTTATGGCTTGTGCGAAATTGCAGTTATTGAGCAGACTATTTTGTGTAAATGCACGCAGTAAATGCCATAGAAAAGAAATCAAGTAACAATTTTAGTAGGATTTTGAGGCGGAATTGCCTGATCCTTTATGGCTTGTGCGAAATTGCAGTTATTGAGCAGACTATTTTGTGTAAATGCACGCAGTAAATGCCATAGAAAAGAAATCGAGTAACAATTTTAGTAGGATTTTGAGGCGGAATTGCATGATCCTTTATGGCTTGTGCGAAATTGCAGTTATTGAGCAGACTATTTTGTGTAAATGCACGCAGTAAATGCCATAGAAAAGAAATCAAGTAACAATTTTAGTAGGATTTTGAGGCGGAATTGCCTGATCCTTTATGGCTTGTGCGAAATTGCAGTTATTGAGCAGACTATTTTGTGTAAATGCACGCAGTAAATGCCATAGACAAGAAATCAAGTAACAATTTTAGTAGGATTTTGAGGCGGAATTGCCTGATCCTTTATGGCTTGTGCGAAATTGCAGTTATTGAGCAGACTATTTTGTGTAAATGCACGCAGTAAATGCCATAGAAAAGAAATCAAGTAACAATTTTAGTAGGATTTTGAGGCGGAATTGCCTGATCCTTTATGGCTTGTGCGAAATTGCAGTTATTGAGCAGACTATTTTGTGTAAATGCACGCAGTAAATGCCATAGAAAAGAAATCAAGTAACAATTTTAGTAGGATTTTGAGGCGGAATTGCCTGATCCTTTATGGCTTGTGCGAAATTGCAGTTATTGAGCAGACTATTTTGTGTAAAATCCACGCTAAAACGCCGACGAAAACGGCGAACACGCAGAATTGAGGCGGAATTGCCTGACTTTTTAGGGGCTTGTGCGAAATTGTGCTGAGCAGACTATTTTGTAAAATGCACGCATTTAATGCCATAGACAAGAAATCAAGGAACAATTTTAGTAGGGTTTTGAGGCGGAATTGCCTGATCTATTATGGCTTGTGCGAAATTGCAATTATTGAGCAGATTATTTTGTGTAAATGCACGTAGTAAATGCTATAGAGAAGAAATTAAGTAACAATTTTAGTAGGATTTTGAGGCGGAATTGCCTGATCCTTTATTGCTTGTGCGAAATTGCAGTTATTGAGCAGACTATTTTGTGTAAATGCACGCAGTAAATGCCCTAGAATAGAAATCAAGTAACAATTTTAGTAGGATTTTGAGGCGGAATTGCCTGATCTTTTATGGCTTGTGCGAAATTGCAGTTATTGAGCAGACTATTTTGTGTAAATGCACGCAGTAAATGCCACAGACAAGAAATCAAGTAACAATTTTAGTAGGATTTTGAGGCGGAATTGCCTGATCCTTTATGGCTTGTGCGAAATTGCAGTTATTGTGCAGACTATTTTGTGTAAATGAAAGCAGTAAATGGCATAGAAAAGAAATCAAGTAACAATTTTAGTAGGATTTTGAGGCGGAATTGCCTGATCCTTTATGGCTTGTGCGAAATTGCAGTTATTGAGCAGACTATTTTGTGTAAATGCACGCAGTAAATGCCATAGAACAGAAATCGTGTAACAATTATAATAGGATTTTGAGGCGGAATTGCCTGATCCTTTATGGCTTGTGCGAAATTGCAGTTATTGAGCAGACTATTTTGTGTAAATGCACGCAGTAAATGCCACAGACAAGAAACCAAGTAACAATTTTAGTAGGATATTGAGGCGGAATTGCCTGATCCTTTATGGCTTGTGCGAAATTGCAGTTATTGAGCAGACTATTTTGTGTAAATGCACGCAGTAAATGTCATAGAAAAGAAATCAAGTAACAATTTTAGTAGGATTTTGAGGCGGAATTGCCTGATCCTTTATGGCTTGTGCGAAATTGCAGTTATTCAGCAGACTATTTTGTGTAAATGCACGCAGTAAATGCCATAGAAAAGAAATCGAGTAACAATTATAATAGGATTTTGAGGCGGAATTGCCTGATCCTTTATGGCTTGTGCGAAATTGCAGTTATGGAGCAGAATTTTTGTGTAAATGCACGCAGTAAATGCCATAGAAAAGAAATCAAGTAACAGTTTTAGTAGGATTTTGAGGCCGAATTGCCTGATCCTTTATGGCTTGTGCGAAATTGCAGTTATTGATCAGACTATTTTGTGTAAATGCACGCAGTAAATGCCATAGAAAAGAAATCAAGTAAAAATTTTAGTAGGATTTTGAGGCGGAATTGCCTGATCCTTTATGGCTTGTGCGAAATTGCAGTAATTGAGCAGACTATTTTGTGTAAATGCACGCAGTAAATGCCATAGAAAAGAAATCGAGTAACAATTATAAAAGGATTTTGAGGCGGAATTGCCTGATCCTTTATGGCTTGTGCGAAATTGCAGTTATTGAGCAGACTATTTTGTGTAAATGCACGCAGTAAATGCCATAGAAAGAAATCGAATAACAATTTTAGTATGATTTTGAGGCGGAATTGCCTGATCCTTTATGGCTTGTGCGAAATTGCAGTTATTAATCAGACTATTTTGTGTAAATGCACGCAGTAAATGCCATAGAAAAGAAATCGAGTAACAATTATAATAGGATTTTGAGGCGGAATTGCCTGATCCTTTATGGCTTTTGCGAAATTGCAGCTATTGAGCAGACTATTTTGTGTAAATGCACGCAGTAAATGCCATAGAAAAGAAACCGAGTAACAATTTTAGTATGATTTTGAGGCGGAATTGCCTGATCCTTCATGGCTTGTGCGAAATTGCAGTTATTGAGCAGACTATTTTGTGTAAATGCACGCAGTAAATGCCATAGAAAAGAAATCGAGTAACAATTTTAGTAGGATTTTGAGGCGGAATTGCCTGATCCTTTATGGCTTGTGCGAAATTGCAGTTATTGAGCAGACTATTTTGTGTAAATGCACGCAGTAAATGCCATAGAAAAGAAATCAAGTAACAATTTTAGTAGGATTTTGAGGCGGAATTGCCTGATCCTTTATGGCTTGTGCGAAATTGCAATTATTGAGCAGACTATTTTGTGTAAATGCACGCAGTAAATGCCATAGAAAAGAAATCGAGTAACAATTATAATAGGATTTTGAGGCGGAATTGCCTGATCCTTTATGGCTTGTGCGAAATTGCAGTTATTGAGCAGACTATTTTGTGTAAATGCACGCAGTAAATGCCATAGAAAAGAAATCAAGTAACAATTTTAGTAGGATTTTGAGGCGGAATTGCCTGATCCTTTATGGCTTGTGCGAAATTGCAGTTATTGAGCAGACTATTTTGTGTAAATGCACGCAGTAAATGCCTTAGACAAGAAATCAAGTAACAATTTTAGTAGGATTTTGTGGCGGAATTGCCTGATCCTTTATGGCTTGTGCGAAATTGCAGTTATTGAGCAGACCAATTTGTGTAAATGCACGCAGTAAATGCCGTAGAAAAGAAATCGAGTAACAATTTTAGTAGGATTTTGAGGCGGAATTGCCTGATCCTTTATGGCTTGTGCGAAATTGCATTTATTGAGCAGACTATTTTGTGTAAATGCACGCAGTAAATGCCATAGACAAGAAATCAAGTAACTATTATGTTAAGATTTTGAGACGAAATTGCCTGATCCTCTATGGATTGTGCGAAATTGCAATTATTGAGCAGAATATTTTGTGTAAATGCACGCAGTAAATGCCATAGACAAGAAATCAAGTAACAATTATAATAGGATTTTGAGGCGGAATTGCCTGATCCCTTATGGCTTGTGGGAAATTGCAGTTATTGAGCAGATTATTTTGTGTAAATGCACGCAGTAAATGCCATAGACAAGAAATCAAGTAACAATTATAATAGGATTTTGAGGCGGAATTGCCTGATCCTTGCGGTTTGTGCAAAAGTGCAGTTATTGGAGCAGACTATTTTGTGTAAAATGCACGCAGTACACGCTTATGATACAAGAAACCAAGTAACAATTTTAGTAGGATTTTGAGGCGGAATTGCCTGATCCTTTATGGTTTGTGCAAAATTGCAGTTATTGAGTGACCATTTTGTGTAAATGCACGCAGTAAATGCTATAGACAAGAAATCGGGTAACAATTTTAGTAGGATTTTGAGGTGGAACTGTCGATCCATGGTTTGTGCGAAATTGTGTTATTGAGCAGACTGGATTTGTGTAAATGCACGCAGTAAATGCCATAGACAAGAAATCAAGTAACAATTTTAGTAGGATTTTGAGGCGGAATTGCCTGATCCTTTATGGTCTGCGCGAAATTGCATTTATTGAGCAGAATATTTTGTGTAAATGCACGCAGTAAATGCCATAAAAAAGAAATCGAGTAACAATTATAATAGTATTTTGAGGCGGAATTGCCTGATCCTTTATGGTCTGCGCGAAATTGCATTTATTGAGCAGACTATTTTGTGTAAATGCACGCAGTAAATGCCATAGAAAAGAAATCAAGTAACAAATTTAGTAGGATTTAGAGGCGGAATTGCCTGATCCTTTATGGCTTGTGCGAAATTGCAGTTATTGATCAGACTATTTTGTGTAAATGCACGCAGTAAACGCCATAGAAAAGAAATCGAGTAACAATTATAATAGGATTTTGAGGGGGAATTGCCTGATACTTTATGGCTTGTGCGAAATTGCAGTTATTGAGCAGACTATTTTTTGTAAATGCACGCGGTAAATGCCATAGAAAAGAAATCAAGTAACAATTTAGTAGGATTTTGAAGCGGAATTGCCTGATCCTTTATGGCTTGTGCGAAATTGCAGTTATTGAGCAGAATATTTTGTGTAAATGCACGCAGTAAATGCCATAGAAAAGAAATCGAGTAACAATTTTAGTATGATTTTGAGGCGGATTTGCCTGATCCTTTGTGGCTTGTGCGAAATTGCAGTTATTGATCAGACTATTTTGTGTAAATGCACGCAGTAAATGCCATAGAAAAGAAATCGAGTAACAATTATAATAGGATTTTGAGGCGGAATTGCCTGATCCTTTATGGCTTGTGCGAAATTGCATTTATTGAGCAGAATATTTTGTGTAAATGCACGCAGTAAATGCCATAGAAAAGAAATCAAGTAACAATTTTAGTAGGATTTTGAGGCGGAATTGCCTGATCCTTTATGGCTTGTGCGAAATTGCAGTTATTACAGACTATTTTGTGTAAAATTGCATGCCATAGACAAGAAATCGGGCAAAATTTTAGTAGGATTTTGAGGCGGAATTGCCTGATCCTTTAGGCGACTTAAAGCGAAAATGCAGTTATTGAGCAGACCTTATTTTGTGTAACGTGCACGCAGTAAATGCCATAGACAAGAAATCGAGTAACAATTTTAGTAGGATTTTGAGGCGGAATTGCCTGATCCTTTATGGCTTGTGCGAAATTGCAGCTATTGAGCAGACTATTTTGTGTAAATGCACGCAGTAAATGCCATAGACAAGAAATCAAGTAACAATTTTAGTAGGATTTTGAGGCGGAATTGCCTGATCCTTTATGGCTTGTGCGAAATTACAGTTATTGAGCAGACTATTTTGTGTAAATGCACGCAGTAAATGCCATAGAAAAGAAATCAAGTAACAATTTTAGTAGGATTTTGAGGCGGAATTGCCTGATCCTTTATGGCTTGTGCGAAATTGCAGTTACTGAGCAGACTATTTTGTGTAAATGCACGCAGTAAATGCCATAGAAAAGAAATCAAGTAACAATTTAGTAGGATTTTGAGGCGGAATTGGCTGATCCTTTATGGCTTGTGCGAAATTGCAGTTATTGAGCAGACTATTTTGTGTAAATGCACGCAGTAAATGCCATAGAAAAGAAACCAAGTAACAATTTTAGTAGGATTTTGAGGCGGAATTGCCTGATCCCTTATGGCTTGAGCGAAATTGCAGTTATTGAGCAGACTATTTTGTGTAAATGCACGCAGTAAATGCCATAGAAAAGAAATCGAGTAACAATTATAATAGGATTTTGAGGCGGAATTGCCTGATACTTTATGGCTTGTGCGAAATTGCAGTTATTGAACAGACTATTTTGTGTAAATGCACGCAGTAAATGCCATAGAAAAGAAATCAAGTAACAATTTTAGTAGGATTTTGAGGCGGAATTGCCTGATCCTTTATGGCTTGTGCGAAATTGCAGTTATTGAGCAGACTTTTTTGTGTAAATGCACGCAGTAAATGCCATAGAAAAGAAATCGAGTAACAATTATAATAGGATTTTGAGGGCGGAATTGCCTGATCCTTTATGGCTTGTGCGAAATTGCAGTTATTGATCAGACTATTTTGTGTAAATGCACGCAGTAAATGCCGTAGAAAAGAAATCGAGTAACAATTATAATAGGATTTTGAGGCGGAATTGCCTGATCCTTTATGGCTTGTGTGAAATTGCAGTTATTGAGCAGACTATTTTGTGTAAATGCACGCAGTAAATGCCATAGAAAAGAAATCAAGTAACAATTTTAATAGGATTTTGAGGCGGAATTGCCTGATCCTTTATGGCTTGTGCGAAATTGCAGTTATTGAGCAGGCTATTTTGTGTAAA
>JAQBSW010009779.1:0-27155 GCA_029291075.1 Eudiplozoon nipponicum | reverse complement strand
ACAAAATCAGGAACGAGATAGCAACAGCGAAAAGTACCCCTACATTATGGTGCCCCGGTTCGTCGAACTCACAGCCAGTAAGGAATTAATAAACAGCTAGATTTTGAGAAATTCAAGCACTTTCAATGAAGGCCACTACACACGTTATTGCCTCGGAAACGTCTGCACATACCCGCACACAGACGCGACGTTCAAATGGGCGCGGTCACCCTCAACAACTCAGGAGGATCCGCCCATGGAAGGTTCGGAAGACGGGTGGGGTCAGCCTCCTCGGCGGCAGCAGAGGCTGAGCACCCCAAATTGTTGGCCGCTCCACGTCTGATGGCTCGAAGCACGTTGCCTTCGCGGTAGAGCGCAATCAAACTATTGTCTTTACAGCGACGGCTCCAATTAAGTCATGCTTCAAACGCCCAAATGCCAGCAATCAATCTCATCGCCGGTTGCCACTATCAACATACTTTCTCATCCGTGACGCAATCTCTGGCGAATGAATTGTCATAGACACTGGATCAGATGTAAGCTCACTACGCCACAATTATCTCGAACCAACCCACCCAGTCGACACCAACAGTCTGACCTGCGCGAATGGCTCCAACATAGCGACGTTTGGGGTACGAGTACACACAATCTCGTTCTCCAACTCAAAATGATGTTTCAAATATCCGTTCATCATCGACAACACGACATGAAACATCATTGGACGTGACTTTCTCGAACACTTCGACCTAACCATCCGTCCAAGAACGCGAGAAATAGAGGAGCCAGTATCAGTGTTGACAGAACCAAAATCAGTCGTTATACGGCATGAAAGAGCAATAACATTTCCTGTAAGGTTAGCCCCCTTCATTGTGTACTAATTTTCACTGTCGGGGGGTGTATGTAACACGCGGCTCCGTGTTACAACCCAACGAAGGTCAATTTTTACAAACGCTGTGCTCTTTAAGGTCAAATATTCTAACTCTGTCCTTAAACAATATTTCTCTTAGCTGTGATTTTAGGAACAATCTCTTTTAGTCTCAAGCAGTTTTAATCGATATTTCTTGAACTGCAATTTTATTTGTAATTAATAGTGTTTTTATAAATAGACAGAACCGCGCGCGATCCGAGAGGATCACGCGGTGGACTATTGTGTTAGTGAATTTATCGGATTATTCGTTACTATGAAAATGATTGATTGTTTACTATAAAAAACATTTGTGAGTTGTTTGTCATTTAAATCTTTAAACGGTTTACACAAAACATTTTACTTTATGAACATAAATAATTTTACTAGGCTCATATTATCATGTATCTTTAATCGTTTGACTACTCATTACAATCCAGACATTTGTGTAAGAATAACCAATTGTATGTAAAACATTTTCTTTATAAATATAAATCATTTTACTATGTTCATATTGTCATATATTTTCAATCTTTTGACTATATTCATTCCGATCCAGACATTTGTTATAAACATTTCACTTTATAGACATAAATCACTTTTATTTTTGCCGTCTAGAAGACGGACAATCTAGTTTAATTGTGAATGGTGTTTAGGATATAATTTTATGTTAAAATCTGTTTTTTTATTGCCGACCAACACATGGTCAAATTGGACTATCTGTGAATTATATTTCTAATTGCAATATTGTGTAGAATATATGTATGACCAGATGTTTTTGCCTTCTCACATCAACCATCCGAAAAGATCAGAGACTGATTAGGCGCACGGGTAGTAATAAGAGCCACCATTGATATGTAGTAGGGGTACAAAATCAGGAACGAGATAGCAACAGCGAAAAGTACCCCTACATTATGGTGCCCCGGTTCGTCGAACTCACAGCCAGTAAGGAATTAATAAACAGCTAGATTTTGAGAAATTCAAGCACTTTCAATGAAGGCCACTACACACGTTATTGCCTCGGAAACGTCTGCACATACCCGCACACAGACGCGACGTTCAAATGGGCGCGGTCACCCTCAACAACTCAGGAGGATCCGCCCATGGAAGGTTCGGAAGACGGGTGGGGTCAGCCTCCTCGGCGGCAGCAGAGGCTGAGCACCCCAAGATTGTTGGCCGCTCCACGTCTGATGGCTCGAAGCACGTTGCCTTCGCGGTAGAGCGCAATCAAACTATTGTCTTTACAGCGACGGCTCCAATTAAGTCATGCTTCAAACGCCCAAATGCCAGCAATCAATCTCATCGCCGGTTGCCACTATCAACATACTTTCTCATCCGTGACGCAATCTCTGGCGAATGAATTGTCATAGACACTGGATCAGATGTAAGCTCACTACGCCACAATTATCTCGAACCAACCCACCCAGTCGACACCAACAGTCTGACCTGCGCGAATGGCTCCAACATAGCGACGTTTGGGGTACGAGTACACACAATCTCGTTCTCCAACTCAAAATGATGTTTCAAATATCCGTTCATCATCGACAACACGACATGAAACATCATTGGACGTGACTTTCTCGAACACTTCGACCTAACCATCCGTCCAAGAACGCGAGAAATAGAGGAGCCAGTATCAGTGTTGACAGAACCAAAATCAGTCGTTATACGGCATGAAAGAGCAATAACATTTACTGTAAGGTTAGCCCCCTTCATTGTGTACTAATTTTCACTGTCGGGGGGGTGTATGTAACACGCGGCTCCGTGTTACAACCCAACGAAGGTCAATTTTTACAAACGCTGTGCTCTTTAAGGTCAAATATTCTAACTCTGTCCTTAAACAATATTTCTCTTAGCTGTGATTTTAGGAACAATCTCTTTTAGTCTCAAGCAGTTTTAATCGATATTTCTTGAACTGCAATTTTATTTGTAATTAATAGTGTTTTTATAAAATAGACAGAACCGCGCGCGATCCGAGAGGATCACGCGGTGGACTATTGTGTCAGTGAATTTATCGGATTATTCGTTACTATGAAAATGATTGATTGTTTACTATAAAAAACATTTGTGAGTTGTTTGTCATTTAAATCTTTAAACGGTTTACACAAAACATTTTACTTTATGAACATAAATAATTTTACTAGGCTCATATTATCATGTATCTTTAATCGTTTGACTACTCATTACAATCCAGACATTTGTGTAAGAATAACCAATTGTATGTAAAACATTTTCTTTATAAACATAAATCATTTTACTATGTTCATATTGTCATATATTTTCAATCTTTTGACTATATTCATTCCGATCCAGACATTTGTTATAAACATTTCACTTTATAGACATAAATCACTTTTATTTTTGCCGTCTAGAAGACGGACAATCTAGTTTAATTGTGAATGTTGTTTAGGATATAATTTTATGTTAAAATCTGTTTTTTTATTGCCGACCAACACATGGTCAAATTGGACTATCTGTGAATTATATTTCTAATTGCAATATTGTGTAGAATATATGTATGACCAGATGTTTTTGCCTTCTCACATCAACCATCCGAAAAGATCAGAGACTGATTAGGCGCACGGGTAGTAATAATAGCCACCATTGATATGTAGTAGGGGTACAAAATCAGGAACGAGATAGCAACAGCGAAAAGTACCCCTACATTATGGTGCCCCGGTTCGTCGAACTCACAGCCAGTAAGGAATTAATAAACAGCTAGATTTTGAGAAATTCAAGCACTTTCAATGAAGGCCACTACACACGTTATTGCCTCGGAAACGTCTGCACATACCCGCGCACAGACGCGACGTTCAAATGGGCGCGGTCACCCTCAACAACTCAGGAGGATCCGCCCATGGAAGGTTCGGAAGACGGGTGGGGTCAGCCTCCTCGGCGGCAGCAGAGGCTGAGCACCCCAAGATTGTTGGCCGCTCCACGTCTGATGGCTCGAAGCACGTTGCCTTCGCGGTAGAGCGCAATCAAACTATTGTCTTTACAGCGACGGCTCCAATTAAGTCATGCTTCAAACGCCCAAATGCCAGCAATCAATCTCATCGCCGGTTGCCACTATCAACATACTTTCTCATCCGTGACGCAATCTCTGGCGAATGAATTGTCATAGACACTGGATCAGATGTAAGCTCACTACGCCACAATTATCTCGAACCAACCCACCCAGTCGACACCAACAGTCTGACCTGCGCGAATGGCTCCAACATAGCGACGTTTGGGGTACGAGTACACACAATCTCGTTCTCCAACTCAAAATGATGTTTCAAATATCCGTTCATCATCGACAACACGACATGAAACATCATTGGACGTGACTTTCTCGAACACTTCGACCTAACCATCCGTCCAAGAACGCGAGAAATAGAGGAGCCAGTATCAGTGTTGACAGAACCAAAATCAGTCGTTATACGGCATGAAAGAGCAATAACATTTCCTGTAAGGTTAGCCCCCTTCATTGTGTACTAATTTTCACTGTCGGGGGGTGTATGTAACACGCGGCTCCGTGTTACAACCCAACGAAGGTCAATTTTTACAAACGCTGTGCTCTTTAAGGTCAAATATTCTAACTCTGTCCTTAAACAATATTTCTCTTAGCTGTGATTTTAGGAACAATCTCTTTTAGTCTCAAGCAGTTTTAATCGATATTTCTTGAACTGCAATTTTATTTGTAATTAATAGTGTTTTTATAAATAGACAGAACCGCGCGCGATCCGAGAGGATCACGCGGTGGACTATTGTGTTAGTGAATTTATCGGATTATTCGTTACTATGAAAATGATTGATTGTTTACTATAAAAAACATTTGTGAGTTGTTTGTCATTTAAATCTTTAAACGGTTTACACAAAACATTTTACTTTATGAACATAAATAATTTTACTAGGCTCATATTATCATGTATCTTTAATCGTTTGACTACTCATTACAATCCAGACATTTGTGTAAGAATAACCAATTGTATGTAAAACATTTTCTTTATAAACATAAATCATTTTACTATGTTCATATTGTCATATATTTTCAATCTTTTGACTATATTCATTCCGATCCAGACATTTGTTCTAAACATTTCACTTTATAGACATAAATCACTTTTATTTTTGCCGTCTAGAAGACGGACAATCTAGTTTAATTGTGAATGGTGTTTAGGATATAATTTTATGTTAAAATCTGTTTTTTTATTGCCGACCAACACATGGTCAAATTGGACTATCTGTGAATTATATTTCTAATTGCAATATTGTGTAGAATATATGTATGACCAGATGTTTTTGCCTTCTCGCATCAACCATCCGGAAAAGATCAGAGACTGATTAGGCGCACGGGTAGTAATAAGAGCCACCATTGATATGTAGTAGGGGTACAAAATCAGGAACGAGATAGCAACAGCGAAAAGTACCCCTACAGAATAACGAAAAGTAAATGTTTAAAAAAAATCAATTACGCGTTATGCAAAGCAGGCTATTGAGATTGTGGGCAGATTGAGCCTGAGACGTGCTTAGAAGGTTGACTGCTCTCAGAATCAGGCGGTTAGATAAACGGTTTCAACCTGTCTATACTTACTGATGTTGGTGTCGCGCCTTGCATAATAATGAAGTATTGGGGTTGTCTGAGCAAAATCGGGTAAGGACCGCGATACTTTGGTTGTAGTGGTGCAACAGTATTATTGTTGCGAACGAGTACTCTCTTGCAGCTTTGGAGCTGTGGGTGAACGAAGACTGGACGAGGCGTGTGTCTCGGCTGCTGTTCAGACATGTTACCGAAATGAAGTCGAAGGCAGGTAGCTTCGTCTTGTGGGTCATCTTGTGCCGGTAGTAGACGTGGGAGCTTACTAGGCAGGCGTAGATCCATGCCATACAAGAGTTGTGACGCAGACGTTTTAATGGATTCACGAGTACGGGAACGCATGGCAAACAGAACTAAAGGTAGTGCATCGACCCAGTTGCCCTTAATGGACGAGGATGCTAAAGCAGCTTTGAGTTCCCTATGCATTCTCACTACCATACCGTTAGCTTGGGGATGGTAGGCAGTCGTCTGGCGTAAGGTGCATCCCTTGTACTGCAAGGTGGTTTTGAAACAATTCGATGAGAAGCAAGTGCCTCTGTCAGTGATGACCTCAATAGGAACACCATAATTGGATATCAATGCAGAGATAAAACCGTTAGTTACTTTGTCTGCAGAAATGGTGCCAAGAGGTAATGCCGCAGCCCACCGTGTAAATCTATCAATTATAGTTAGAGGTTAGCTGAAACCTTGAACCTTTGTCAGATGAACTATGTCGATGTGGAGGATGGCTAGGCGAGAAATAGTTCGGAAATATTGTAACTTAGAACGAGTGTGTCGTGTGATCTTGTTTTTCTGGCAAATGGCACATTCGGAGACTCATCGTTTAGCGTTTTGCCTAAGTCTGTGACCCCAGAAACGATCTGTGAGAAGTCAGACAGTCGCTTGGCTTCCTGGGTGAGAAATTGAGTGAATTGAGTTGAAAACGTTTCTCTGAAGGCTGGTCGGCAGAACTGGCTTTTTGGGCTGCGTACCCGTGAAGTAAACAATTGGTAAGCCTTCCCAGAGACTGCATTTGAACTTGGTTGGATGACGGGCTATTGATCTTTAAATGTGAATGTCACCGCGCTGTTCTGTTCGCAGGAGAGCTGGCGTTAGTGCAGGTTCACTGAATGTCACGGAATTGAAAGTGAATGGCGACGGCGAAGGTGGTTGTGGCGAGACGTCTGGCCTAGAAAGTGCATCTGCAATGAAGTTCTATTTGCCCTTGACGTGAAAGATGTCAAATTGCTATACGCTTAGACGTGAAAGCTGTCTTTCCACTCTGGCAGGGTACTTGGCGATAGTTGAAGTTGCGTTGTGATGTGCGCTAACTCATGGTGCATGATCTGTAAAAACAACAAATCTGCTACTGCCAATGATGCTGATAAAATGAAGCACTGCGTTGTGGATGGTGAGGAGTTCTCGATCGAAAGTGTCGTATCTCGTTTCTACTGGTTGGAGAGTACGCAAATAGAAACTGATCGGCTTCCGAACTCCGTCGATCTCTTGTTCCAAAGTGGCTCCAATAACGAATTCTGAAGCATCTCTCTTGAATGGAAATGGTCGTTGAAAATCTGGATGCGTTAGCATTGTGGCATTTGCTAACGAGTTGATGGCGAGTCGAAGTAATTCCTCGTCTTCGGATGACCAAGTAATGATGGAATTCTTGCTGTCCTTTTCGATTCCGCAGGTGCCTTCACAAAGAATAAAGTTGTCTTGAAAGGCCCGGAAAGAACTTGCGATAGTAGTTTAGTACTCCTAGAATTTTCTGCAACTCGTTAACAGTCTTCGGTGACTTGATATTCCTGATTGAATTCGCCTTTAACGGCAAAGGTTGAATACCTTGTGGCGTGATACGATGCCCTAAGATGTCCACGGATGCAGTTGCAATCTGCGTCTTGTCACAGTTGATCCTGAGTTCGTGGTTGGATAAGCGTGAGAGGACATTTCGAAGATGCTTGGCATGATATTCTAAGTCTGGACTGAATACTATTATTTCATCGAGATATGACATACAATAAACGACGTCGTCCAGAAGTATGTTGTCCGTGAATCAAAGAAAAGTCTGTGTAGCACACTTAAGTCCAAAAGACATGTAAAGATATTCGAAAAGGCCAAATGGAGTGATGACTGCAGTCTCTTCAATATACTCTGGTGCTACAGGCATGTGATGGTAAGCTTATTTGAGGTCAATCACTGAGAAGAAATTGCTGCCGTTGAGTTTTTCAAGTAAGGTGTTAATATTTGGAATCGGATATGCATCAGATTTTGTCACTGAATTACGCTTACGTTAATCTCCGCAGGCTCTGTACGATCCGTTTCACTTGAAGACTAAGTGCAGTGGTGATGCCAATGAACTTTTCGATGGTCTGATGATTCCTTCTTCCAATAGCCTTGAGAATTCCTCTTAGGCAGCTTTCAGGTTAGCAGGAGCCAGTGGTCGCTTCTTGAGTGCAATAGGTTGTCCATCTGTGACGATATGGTGCATCGTGTTGGAGACTCGTAGCTCTGACTTGTTAAGAACGAAAAGCTACTTGTGTTCTCGAAGAGCTGCTGATATCTCTGCTGAATGATGCACTGGGGTTGGCTGAGTGACCTGTAACTCTAAATGCTTGGAGGCAAGTGTCCAAAAACTTTGCTCAAGTCCGGTGGAGGGGTCAATGATCTTTTGATTGGCAAGATAAACAATGAGCCGAAATTTCATCATCACTGTGTTTCCAGACTGTTTAAATTTCGTCCAAGAAACGTTGATGTAAATTGGGTTTCAGTGGTGTCATATATTAAAGATCATTGTCACATAGAGATCTAGCTAAACTGCGTGCTCATCTATTTCCTCAATATCAAAATTACTCTCGGGCGTAACTTTACTTATCATGCCTATGATGTGTAAAATGGCCATTTTACTTCCTCCTATCATGATCAAACGATCAGATAGGAAACATGGAAAATAATTTCGGGCTTAAGATACAGGTTTATTTTCTTAAGGAGATGCTAAATATAAGCGTGTCAATATATATGACTTTCATAAAGTATACATTTGCCAATAATTTTACCTGACAAAAATAATTCAACACTTTATGACCTAAGAAATAATAATTTTCTTATTCTATGACAAAGACATTTAGAAATTTTATATGTTGGTGGCAGCTAGATATTTACAATAATTCTATCGAGATTGTTTCTTGAAGTTATATAACACTGGGCTTACTATTCGATTTAGATTTTGCGAAGCAATCACAGAACGTTTTCCATTGTCATACAGATGTAAAAACAGAAGGCACAATGAATGTGCACATGTAACCCAAATCCTCGACACATCGTAATTTTATAAAAATTAATTCAAATTACTATGAAGAAATTCTTTATTCTTTTATAAAGCACGCACATACACTTATAGATCTACATAACTCTTGGCAGATATATATTATTATATCTTTGTTCATTTTGATCCATGTGTCTCGAAAGTACACTAATTTGCCATGAGTATCGATTAAAACATTTAATAAAGTCAATTGACCCAACATGCCTGTTTTCATGTAAAATTCTTTCTCGCCGTAATGCAAAGTGATGTCTGAAATCTGGTCATTCTTGTATTGATGACTTGAGAGTTAACGAACTTTTCGCATTGTTGGCTGTTACGTGTACGAATGTTATTTTCCCGAGTGTAGTCTTTCGTTTCCTCTTGTTGCCCAACTTTGTTTTCTCCTCTTCGTAACAGTGCAGATGCGGATTGCAATGTTGAATACTCATATAGTTTAAAATTTTTGTCTCCGAATGTGCAGCCGTTTCTTCCCCTTCAGTTTGGTGCCAATCTGATCGAATGTTTGTTGGGACTGGTCGAGGGAGTGTTTGGTCTTGCCTCGATGCTAGTAGATTGTTGTTCGATACTGTGATTCGTGAACGGTCGATTAGAATATCATGTTGATGAAACCTTTGAATATTTAATCCATGTTTTTGTTGTTTTATATAAAGGGTTTCATAAATATATATAATAATTTTTCTGATTTTACTTTATGTAGAATTGAGATATTGGTCAAATTGTATGGGTGCCCCTTTTCCAGTATATGATCGTAAATAGCTGATTTTACTGATGATGCCAAGCCTTTTTAAATCAATTTCTACGTTAAATGTTGCTGGATTGTGTTAATCAATTGCTCCTTCGTGCGTCCAATACATGTGCTATCGCAAATACATTAGAATTTGTAGACTATGCATAATTTGGAGAGAATTGGCCACGAATAACAAAATCCAACAATATTTTACAAGCATCCAGGCAAGACCGAACACCTTCTTGACGGGACTCAGCAAACATTCGATCACATAAGCATCCAAACTTATTAATCAGCCCAAACAAGAAATTTAAGTAAAACCAAGTCAGATATGTTGCCAACCACATAATCAAATAAAAACCCAGGATGTTTATAAATGAAAAAATTAAATGTGAATTTTATTAGTCTCGAAATACATGGCCATTATTCTATTTTATTATTGGGTTTTCCTTTTTATTTGAGATATATGTATGTTGAGGCAATGAGCATAATATATATATATATATATATATATATTTTTTTTTGGGTTCATTATTATGCTGAGTAGTAACAAATCTGACTCGCTTTTACTTGTTTCTTGTTTTGGCTGGTTGGTAAGTGTGTATGCGTTTGTGTGTTTCAATGTGTGTGCGTGTTTGCACATCCTATACTACCAACCATTGAAACAAGAAACAGGAAGTAAAAAGCAGGTCAGATTTATTTACCACTAGCATATATATATATATATATATATATATATATATCGAAGCTCCCTGCCGGACTTACATATCATTTTCTAAGATTGTATATATCCAGCATTAACAGATCCTATGCATGCATCATAAGTTTCATTAAATAGTTGTCTCTTTCCCAGTTTGTGCGCTTTTATATCGCATATCTAAATTCATATTAATTTACATCTATGTTGATTTATAGGATAATTAATTCAGACTTGTTATATAAGTAATGTCGTTGGTCTTGTTTTCCAAGTGGTAAAAAATGCACGAGTAAATTGAATTTGCTATCCACGAGAGGAATTTTAATACCGAGGCTGATGCGAAGGCAATTTAAATTAAAGTGCATCAAAAATGCAATGGAGAGAGAAGTTGATTACATTTATCACGAAATTGTCTTATTCATAAATAGATAATTCAGATCTAATTTCAGGAGTATTGATGGGCGTTACTCCAAATGAAATAGAGGTAAAGTGAAACTTTATTAATCGAAGAAAATTAATTAAATAAATACACAACATTGAAACTAAATTAATGATGAATATATTCACTGGTATATCACACTTTTAATCTTAAACCCTGAATATTTAATTTCTTGTATTCATACGATCGCCTTTTCCAGCTAAAGTGTCATGCCTCAATGAATATTCAACTCCTGATACACTAATAATATTATTCCCAGATTTTATTTCGATAGACTGTCTTATTAGCCTGGTCAATTCACTGCGATTAAAAATTGAGATAATTTTACAGCTTTTCAAATCCATCTGGTGGTCAGATACCTTTGAGTGCCTAGCTCGGTCAGATCATTGGTTGTGATCATATTTAAAGGTTATACAATTAAACAATAATTGATTGCGCAGGTGGTGCTAACAATTCTTTAAATGAAGTTTGCGAAACTTGAAGTAAACACTAATCCCATTGTATTTAAACAGTCGTCGAACAACATAACAAAACTACCGTCAGCCGCAACGCACTGACGCGTTTCGATATTCCATGACCATCATCAGAGTACGACGGCAAACTGACTATCGAGGATCCAACCGCATTGAATATATATGGAAATCAAACAGTTAATGTTGGTTAAATACTGTTTGTTGCGAAGAACTAATATATATGCAAGTATGTATTAGGTTTTGCGAACCTAGTAACAAATTAGTTCAGTTGTGACCAGAAGGATAAACCAAAGGCAGCATGAGATTATACTTTCCGTTCATGCCTTTGTTTGTCTTCCTAACAATACAAACTGTACAAACAATACATGTTGGTGACTGCATAGAAATTTTGCAGCCGACATTTACAGTCAAGTTCAATGTATGGGAGACTGCTAGAGGCGAGAGCCGCATATCTAAATTTGATTTCCAAATATATGCAATTCAGTTTGATCCTCAATAATCAGTTTGCCGTCGTACTCTGATGATGATCATGGAAGGTCGAAACGCGTCAGTGCTTGCGGCTGGCGCGTCGTTTGCCCTATATTTCGCAGAATAAGGTCTTTGCAAGTTATTGATAAACTCTTGAATTGTCTAATGGTTCTTTTCTTCATTTTTGGTTTGGTAGTTTATTGACTTTTAGGAATATTTGGTTTGAAACATTTCTAATATTATATTTATTTCTTATTTTTACAATCAATTTCAAATCTGGTATCACAAAGGTTCCATGGTATTCGTGAGATTTATCTTGCTATAATTGTATCGAATCAGAATCGCATTACCATGTTACTCCCATCATTTATTTATCTATTAATTCATATGAGTACCCATTTTCCTTGAAAATATTCTTAAGTTTTCTCAATTTCTCCTTTATATATTTCGAATCAGAAAATATAAGACTTCGCAATTTCATAGATTTAGTAATGTATTTTTTATAACATATAAGTGATTTGCGTAAAAATGAATTATGATACGCGGATAGATATTTATCCAATAGACATTCTTTTCTCATATCCACAAACTCTGCGTCAATTTCATATCGAGAAATGCTAATTACCTTTCGTTTCGCTTTCCAACGTTGACTATTTGTCACCTTTACCATTTGCCAAATTACGGAATTTCATCAACATATCATTACCATGTTGATAATCATTTATCAAGGAATCTCACAAAATTTCGACTTGAGAAATGTTCATTCTTGAAGCGTTTTCCTAATATAATATATATATATATATATATATATATATATATATATTAATAACCGGTATAGACTATGTTCATTCTATTGGCCCGCCTTTAACTTGTCTATAATATTCCTTTCTGAAAGTAATGTATGTAGACGACAACTATTTTTAGCATTTGCAACAAAATTCTTAACGTAATATAGCTTCCATCTAAATCTTCTTGGTATTAGATTAGAAACGGTTTAAAGCACACCAACGCTGTTGAACCAGCGATGATTGTATACACAGATATAAAATTCAAGGTAGCTAATCTGTAACTATCAATTAACCCATATTTCTGGACAATATTTATGAATTGGTAATTGTTCATTAATGTATGGTTTATAAACAGGAGTATTTCTTAATTCTGTAAAGATGAAATTTACACATTTTGTAAGTAGGCGTATTTTGAACATTTACACTCAGCCTTACTCGTTCGCCTTCCTTGTGCATATTTGCCAAGCTATAAGTCTTGTGTAGGTTTATTCCTTTGTATAAATCATTCACAACTCGCTTTATCTAAATCTTCTGACACAATACTTTTATTTATGTGGCCAATTAACTTTGCCTTAGGGTCTTTATTAATAGTTCATAAATTTCGTTAATGTTCAGGTGTTCATATATATTTATCAGAGATTGGTCAGTTCATTGAAAATGATGCTCCACCTCCATCAGCTTGTGGACTTTTGTCATTAGCTATCAATTATTTATCTGACGTAAAAAATGTAATCTTTCAAAATCAATCGGTGACATATTGCGTAAATAAATTCAAATCTATTTACGTTGCACCAATGAGAAAAAAGCAAATTGCCGTTTAACCACGTTAAACGACGTTAAACCAATAGTATGCAAGCACACATTGCATGCTATTTAAGCACGGTAATTTACCATGCAAGTCAGTTTTGACATTTGCATTCTACCTGCCTCGCGTATTTGCTTGATCGGCTGTCAGCGCATATTGCACTTTACCAGTTGTCAATCCCTACTCGTCTTGATGCGAGATACCAGAGAGATGAGCCAATTGAGTGCAGGACCGCATGACAATCCGGCAACCAGCAGATCATGCTCAACCACGGGAATAAAACAACCAGGAGTCCAATTCAAGGCTCTGTAGGATTCACTTTAAAGACTCAAGCTAACGCCATCTCTGGCGGGCCCCTGGTTATCAGCACCGGTTCGTCTTCAGAGCACCCAATCCCGAGTTTGTAATGTCGTGCTGTATTTACTAGGAAAGCCAAGGCTTACAATTAGCAATATGCTTAAAACAAGTTTGCTATCATAATTTTAATTCTTACAGAGAATACTTAAAGTTTAAAATATATATTTAAATGTAAAGATACTATTGTTGACAATACAAACCTTTATTTTATTTTTACTATTCTAACTTGTGTTTCGCTGTTTTATTATTTACTTTATTTTATCCTTTTGTTTGTATTCTTGATTTTTTTAATTTATTGCATTATTAGTTTAGTATTGGCTTTTTGCAATATATTTTGATTGAAAACCCGGTAATCGACTGTTTTGCTGAAGAAGTTAAATATATTCAAGTATTTTAATTTTAATTTTCTTGATAGGTTGTACTGTAAAGAAGGAAATATTCGTTAATTTATATTATAATATTAATTTGCGTTTTTGTAAAAGACAATGGGTAGATTGGTATATGGTCATTTTTAACTCTTCAGACGAACTCTGTTATTTTTACATGTTTTGGTATATTCCTTGAAAAGCGATATAAGGTATAGCATTTTCTGTATACTTTTGAAGATGTCTGAAATTCGTGATACTAATGATATCGCTGGAAGGCTGAACATTTGTATCGCTGATGTAATGGCAGTTATTAAAAATGTCATAGATATTGATAAAAAATGACTTTCCTATAACAAATATATATAAATTATCAATGTGCTTACTTACTGTCTCGTACACGCAGTCCTTTGCATTCTGAGCAAAAATGTACCGGTTATCCTTTCGTTATCGATAATGAAAACAATTTTTGGCGACCATGCTATCTAACAACGCAATGAAAAGTAATAAATGCATGAAATTTTTTTGAATTTGTATGCAATAGCAATGAGTTTGTACAGAAAGGGCGCGTAATTGTCATATTAACTTAATGCTTCTTTATAATATATTTTGATTAAAGCCAAATAATGATTCTTTTTTAATCCAATTTACTTTTTTAAACGCGTTATCATGCAGATATTTTTTATGCATACATACAAACATACATAATGTGTACCCATATTAAATCCTGCTTTAATAAATTAAAACTTGCGAAACGGGATGTCTCAGAATTACCTCATGTATGTTGTCACTGACAGCCTGAGTTCCAGTTTTTATTTGTTGGATTTTTTTCTAGTTTTGTCGGTTCGCTATATGTCACATTTGCGTCTGTCTAGTTAACATTAATGGACGGGGCTGCGAAAGCACTTGCCCACAATTCCTTTAGACAAGTTAATGGGCCATGGTTTGACATAAAGTTCACAATATGGCAACCCTTGTTTTTGTCTATCGACCTCACAACCTCAATTTAAGTAATTGGTAACGCCGCTCGCGCAATCAATGATAATTTTATTATGTACATGATTAATTAAATACCTTTTCCATAGGTAGTATGGTGTATGGCCTATAATGACAGGTTTGAGCTGGCTTGTTTGAACTTTTGGTCTAAAGAGATGACACAAGATCCACCTCAAAGGCGGTCTATCCAAAATATGAAGTAGATTATAATTAAAAATTGTGTGGAGTGTGTATCAGGGTGATGTAGTTGATAGAGTTACATCATCTGAAAAATTATGCCCGGGTTCGAGCCTATCCGTGGCAAAATTGTGGACAGTACTCGATGAGTTCTGTAAAAGTACAAATCCTGTCTACCGGATGAATTGCCTTTTCTACATAATCCGATGCTTAGTTTTTACGGACAGATGTATTTATAATGAGATTGTTATTCATATGAAGCTCGCAACCTTGATTTAAGTAAGTGTTGTCAGCGCCCGCACAATCAGTGATTGTATTGTTATATATAACTTCAATTAAATACTACCTCCCTAAGTAGTGTGGTTTATGTTCCATATTGACAGGTTGGGAGTGGCTAGTTGGAACTTTTGGTCTAAAGGGATGCCGCATAGGCTACCCTTGAAGAAATGCTATCCAAAACCTGAGCTAGTATATCACTTAAAATTGTTTGTAGAGTGCGGTATGGTGGCGTAGTAGATAGAGTTGGAGCCCTAACCCTTGCAAAATTCTTGAAAGTACTTGAAGAATTCCGAAAAACGGACGAAACCGATCTAAATTATTCGATGCTTGGTCTATACTGCCAAATTTTTATATGAAACTCGCAACTTGGATTGTTATCACCACACCAGAAATCAATTATTAGTGTTCTTCTGTGGAACATCATAATTGGCTACTCATGACAAAATGAATCCACAATTGTCTTTCTCTGCAGAGATGTTGTTGTACATCAGAAATATCTTTATAGTATGTTTAATAGTAATTGGAAATGTAATATTAGTAACATGAAGAATGTCAATGTGAACATTAGCCGGGCGTGACATAGTTGTCAGGAAATATTTCACCTTAGTATGAATATGGTGAGTGATTTTATTCTTCTGAAATGCAGAACAATTGGAGACGCGTTCTTATGCCTTCTGACTAAGTATGTCATTCAAATCAAATTTTCATAAGTCTGCATGTATCATTACTACCTGGATGTAAGATCGAGTGAATAATATCATATCACCAAAAGCCTGCATGCGTACTTATTTGGATGACTAGCTACAGATTTTTCTGCCCTTCAGTAAGCATGGTCTGTTCAGCTTATGATATTGTTACTGCCTGACTTATGTATAGCGAGATAATTCTGATTAACAATGTCATATAATTTACATGGAATAGAGATAACGCGAATAAGAACTTATCAATATTTATACTTATAGATCCAAAGAGCGCGCTAATCGCAAATTTATGTATCAGTTTTGAGCGTGTATGGGCGTTCGAAACCAGAATTTCGTAGCATAAGCGCATGTAATGCCATAGAATTTCCTCGTTACATATCGAACAGTATTATTCGGAGGTTCTGTAGTCCTTTTATGTGATTCAACTGCCTATTTAAATAATATATTTTCTTCAATAGACTATAAGGAAACTTACTCTGATAAATGAGAACCCTTTAGGTTTTACTAGCATTTAAGCGACAAATTGCAGTGATATACGATGAGCTAATATTTTGATTGTGTTCGTTGCGATTTGCGGCGTATTTCCGTTGATTTTCATCTCACTGCTTGATAATCGGAAAAGAACGTTGTGTTTTTGCCTTGCATTCATTATACCTTCCAGATGGAGCATGAGGTATTCGGTGTCATCCGGAAATCGTTAAAGTGTCTGTGCATCACAAATAAGACCAAAAGATTGAGACCGCGGTTTTGTCAACATCCTTAGCAGCAACTGGGATATGAGCATTGATTTTTCTTAAATCGGTATATGAAAAATATTTCCTAACACTGAATTATTTGTAACTTATTTATCATAGATACTGGATGCTTAACTGATTTCATTGCGGAGTGAAGCTTACGATAATCATTACAATCACAGAACAACCCGTCAAATTAGGACATTAAAAGAAATGGCGACGCTAAACTACTCTTCGGGGATCTACTAATGCGTTTCTCCATTAGACTTGTAAAATTCTCATGAGCGGATTTATTTTCGAGTGAGTTAATAGTCTGTAAAAATGTACTGATAAATAAATTATATTTGGTGACTTCCAGATTTGTATCTATAAAAATCCAGCGATTACCTGTATTCTTTTATTATAGACGATATTTATAGTGAGCGAAATATTGGTTGAAAATAAATTACAAGTCTGTCAAAAGGCTTAATCTCTATTGCCATAATTTTTTATCAAGGTCTAATTTAGAGTTAACAAACATCTTATTTGCCAAATCCACAGCTGGTCTATATATCCCGATACTTAAAATAAGATGAAGTAGTTCTAGGCGTAAGATAAGAGTGAAGTAGCAACAACCGTTAGTAGAATTAGGCTTACACGTGACTGTTGCAATCGGAAAGTTGAATTATAGCTCGAATTTATAATTGCTACATCTTCGTCATTGTCTATAATAAAATCCGTCCCGGCGTAAGCCTTTTATAAATCATAAATTGTGTTGTATTTACAACTAAGTAATTTTCGCAGATGGACCATTATTTTAATTGTGCAATGCTGTATTCTGCATCAGCTCATAGGGAAATCTTCCGAATGATACAAACAATTCATTGTAGACTGAGAAGCTTCATTGATGGTTAAAGCATCAAATCCTCGGGCCATTTACATTGCTTGATCAAGGCAAATGTGACAGCTTTGTATGCCGAAATTTACTATTCTGACAGAATGAGTGTGTCTTAATCTTGTTAAAATTTTATGTCGCGAGATTCAATCCTTAGAATGTCTTTGTTAAGTTTGCGCTTTTTCCTTATAATGGCAAACCTGTCATTGCCGGTTAAGGTGCCAATAAAAGGAATTGCAATTACATTCAATTCAAGAACCCTAAATTCTATTTCTAGGCTTTCAGAACGCCTCTCAGTAAAAAGGGCCAAAGACAATTTTCACATGAATAGCTTAAGAGGCTGGTGTCAAAACAACTTTCGCTTTGAGAGCAGATACTTTGGTCTTATACCAGTACATTATTGGCTCCATTCGAAATTTTGCCGAGTTTAAATTCGTATCTATTTCAGCACACTTAAAAGTATTTGCTTTGATATTATGAGAACTGATTAGGATTCATCCTCGACTTGCAGTCCAATAGTAGGCTTAAGAAGCTACTTTAACGACTCTGGCTTATGATATATTCGGTGCTGTAGCTCAGAAAGAAAATTTTTGAAGATCCTACGTCCAGAGAGGATGAAATCTGGAAATAAGACGCATGTTGAAGTTATCGCTATCTCATACTGTGGCAGCAATGTGCATTTTTGGAATTGAAATGTTTTTTGCCATATGGGACCTAAGCATAAAAATGATAGGTAAAATAGTTGTAAGGTTCATAGCATAAGTTCTCTCAAATCATTGTGTTTTTATAACAGCGCTCACCAAGAATTGCAATAATGGATCGAATTGGACTCGATTTGAGCATATCGTAGTTAGAAGACCGAAATTGTAGCAGAAAAATTGGACGAGAAAACAAAATTGACAACTTTTACTACTAATCGTGTGCACATGAAATGTGCTTGGTCTCTGAAATTATAACCATTTGTGACGCTCGCATAAGATGGTGAGAAGATAGGCCACAACTTAGTGGAAAGTTATATGAGGTGGATCAGATAAGGTCTCATTATAATTGCTGTTTGTGTTTCAAACAATAAGGACAGGTGGTTGCTGGAGCAAAGATCGTGTAGCCAAAACTAAGCTTATCTTGTTTACTTGTCTTGTCTAAATTAGTCTTCGTTGAATGTTAAGATAGGGCTCGTTTCCAAAATTACACTTTGATTAGTGCAGAGTCGCTGTGAGATATTTGGGTTTGTTCACCACCGCACGTTGATTAGCGACAATCAATATGGAGCTTTCGAAGCTGCTGTGACTGCAATTTACTCAGGATTGAAGCACCCTTGCCTTTATAAATATCTTCAGATTAACATATACTAGTAAAAAAAATGGTAGGCGCAGCTAAATTCTTTTAAGAAAATTATGACTGCTATTGAATGCATCGCATTTTAATTTCTTCTGTATATTGAATGTTCATATGCCAATCAATCAGAATTCAGTGTATAACTGAATTCACTTAAAAGATTACATGATTACATTTTTGGCATGTTACATATTTAGGAGCATTTAAATAGTGAAAAAGGAAATTTTCTTTCATAATGGGATCCGTCAAAATTTTCTATTTCCTAAAATTAAACTACATCTTTGTTTTCGACGTTATTTGAAAAATAATCTCTTCCGGAGAATTTTTTTCACCAACAATTTAGCATCTCTATTGAAATATAGAAGCACTGTAACTAAACTTAGCATACCATTTGTGCACTTTTATTCAATTCAGTATTAAATTTGTTTTCAAATATACTAACGATTGCAAGAAGCCCCACGTACGGAACCTAGTATTTTTTTCATTTATGAATGACCTATAGCTTATATTTACCTAATACGCATACATCAAGGTGATTAAATAGTCGATATGTACCGCATAACTTATTAAAGTTGTAGGATGTAAGGCTCGAGCCTATGTATTAGTGTACATTAGACACAAAATCTGTGCATGAATTTGTTTACAATTTTTTTCTTCTCAAAGCTTGCGTTAAATACCTTCTAGAACAAAATTAATAAGATGGATGATAGTATGAATTTGGCACGCAATGCCTACGTAGGTGGTGATGACAATTGTTAAAACAAGGTATATGTACTTTTGATAAACACATTTCCATCTTTAAATCCTCCACACCAAATTGCAAAACTAACATAAGTATTTCGTGGTGACTAGTTCGACTTCCATTGGCAAACTTAGTATTACGAGAGAAGACTAAATAAAGAGAATCAAGACAAAACTAATTCGTAGCATTGTTAAGGACTAAGAAAAGTCAAACTGCTTCAGTACGCATAATTGATGTTAGCTTCTTTTTTGTAGAATTATATGAACCTCTTATGCAGTAAAGTATTGCTAAATCAAATAACACAGGACGCAGGGAACGTTGAAAAATGAGTTAAAATCGTAACTACATGGAGGTTCTCGTCATTTAGTCATCCATCCGAATCTAATGAACGAAATGGTCGGACTGCGTAAAATTACATGAAAAATGAATAAGGCCGCAAACATAAATTACTTTTTTGGAAAATATGTGCTACATCCTTGCAAAAGCCAATAAAATAACTGAACAACGTTAGTGCTACTATAAGTAGCATGATGAAAGGGAAAAGATTTCCATTTGTCTAAAGCTTTTGGATCGTATTATCAGGAATTTTAACGTACCGTTTAATCACATAAGCTCACCAGAATATCTAGAAATAATTTTTTTTAAATTGTAATCGCTTTTATTGAAATTTATTTTTTATATAAAATATTTACGAGTCGCTCCCAGATAAAGAAGGGAGCAAGATACGATGAATACACCGGTCGAATCTTTTTCACGATAGATAATCAACAGTTAAAGTACCCTTTCCATGTGCAAAGATAAAAAGAAATTTTATCAAATACAAGGACCGTTTATTTCTCATTACCTTCTCCAGTATCTACAAATGAAAATCTCTTTATATATAATTTGAAAGGCAAAACAATATCGAAAAATTTAAACTTGGAGAGTGTGTCATATAAGGGAACAACCAATTAATGGAGTGCGTCACCCCCAGTTCAAGCTCAATGACTGAACATCCTTTTTCTGCTTGCATAAATCCGACTACAATTTATTTATCCACAAAACATCGCATGTGGCTAACTCCCTTATGTTATTACATTTAAAAAAAATATTTGAAATGATACGTCTGGAGAACATGTGTCAGGTTTCATCGATGTGTTACACAATTGCTGACGTGTATTAGCCATTTGATTTAAAACAGGCGTTTAAGTTGCAATTTTCACCACATCGTTAAAGCCTCACGCGTATGTTCTCCAGACATGGCATTTAAGTTAATTACAAAATGCAATAACAGAAGGGAGTTCGCCTCATACGACGCTTCATAGAAAAACGAACTACAGCTGGATTTCTGCAAGCAGATAAAGCATGTATAGGCATTGAGATGGAACTGGAGGTGACGAACGCAATTCATTGGTTGTTCTCATGCTTCACACTTTCCATGTTTACATTTTTCTATCTTGTTTTGCATTTCACCTATATGAATTTAGATGTTCTTTTGTAGATACTTGAGAAGAAAATGAGAAAGAAAGGGTTCTTTTATCTGATAAAATTTCTTTTTATTTTTGACATTAAAAAGGTACTATGAATTTTATTAAGGCTCGTATTCCAAAAGATGTAACAGTTAGCAAAAAATAAGTTACTACCTCAGGATGTTAGATTAAAATAAAGGGTGGATCATAGAAGAAATTCTAAAATTGCCTACTGCAGAAAAGATAATATTAATGGTGTAAAGAAAATGTGCTTTTTAACCGTAAAGGTTTATTATAAAGTTCAACACTACACAAAGAACCTAAGTTAGAAGATACAGTAAGATAAAAGAAAACGACTGTAAATGTCGACATCAAACATTATTTATCAATATACTTGCGCAAGTTGTCGATCAACTTACGTAGGCCGATCGAGCAGACGGTTAATTACTCAAATGAGAGAACATTGCAACTTAAACGCCTGTTTCAAATCAACTGGTGAATACACATCTTCAATTGCGCAACACATCGTTAAAAACTCGCGCGTACGCTCTCCAGACGTAGCATTTTAATTTATTACAGAAGGGAGATTGGAAATACGACGCTTCATCGATAAACGAACTGCAGCCGGATTTATGCAAGCAGAAGAAGCATGTTCAGGCATTGAGATTGAACTGGAGGTGACGAACGCAATTGATTGGTTGTTCTCTTATTTCAATCTCTACTTGTTCACATAATTCTATCTTGTTTTGCATTTCAATTTATATATAACGAGATATAATTATAATACATTTATTTGGTGACAAAGGCCAACAGGCCCGACCATTGAAGTAACAAATCAAAAAAAGATATATAGAGAGGAAAGAAATTATGACTAGCAATGTATTTAACCACAGGGGAGGGAGGAGTTGAGGAAAAGAAGTGCTTTCATCAACTTCATAATGTTATTTTGTACATACGTGAGAAGAAAATGAGAAAGAAACGGTTCATGTATCTGACAAAATTTCTTTTTATTTTTTGCACATTGAAAAGGTACTTATAATTTTATTAAGGCTCGTATTCCAAAATAATTAACAGTTAGCAAAAAATAAATGATTACCTCAGGATATTAGGTCAAAATAAAGGGAGGATCATAAAAGAAATTCTAAAATTGCCTACTGAAAAAAAGGTAATATCAATAGTGTAAAGGAAATGTGCTTTTTAAACGTAAAAGTTTATTATAAAGTTCAACACAACACAAAGTTAGAAGATATAGTAAGATAAATGATAAAGGATGAAATTAGAAGATAAACTTACAGTTGGTTAAGTGGTTGTCAATTAATCATCTCCCATTATCTGAGTGTTAATGCCAGCCCAACGTTCTCATTTCTTTACTTGAGCGATTCTCTGATTCCGATTCGTGCAAACTTTGCTTCCTACAGTGATATGTTCTAAATCGAGCCGTTGTTTTTCTACATCTGGTTCATTCATTATGTCATTTTTCGTTTTAATCTTGATGCATTCTCTGCTCAAACTTGTCGATCTGTTACGACCAAATACTTATGCGCGTCCTGCCATTACTGTATACCGATCGTGACCATTGTCAATTACCATGCCTATATTTGCATGCGGTTCTATGATTTATTATTCTAACCTTAATTGGGTGCATGGTTCCATCAGCATACATGAAGTTACCGTCCTTAGAGGGAATTTCGTACACTCCTGGTGCGTCTACGGTTAAATATTCTCCTTTTGTTTGGGAATTGTAATGCCTAGTATGCTTTTTTTAAACTGTGGTACGTATATTGCGTTTCAATGCTAATTTATATATTTTTCTACTTAATTTTGAATCAGGTATTACCACTTTTGTTCTATCATATTTCACGTATTTTCAATTATGACTACATTTATTTATGACACATCATGATTAATTCTATTAATTTTTAGAGGGTATCCATTATCTGTGAATATTTCTCGCAGCCGACCTAATTCAATTTCGGTATGTTTTGTATCTGTATGTCAGAGGCTTCTAATTTTCATTCATTTTAAGATACCTACTTTCATTCTATAGCGATGATTTTATTTGAAACTAAGAGAAATACTTGAAAAACTATTTTTCCTGTCAACCTCACGTTCTAATTAATTTGACATACAGACATGGTAAATTCACTACATCATTCCTTTTCAATTGTAAATTTTAGCTCGCCCGCTTGATTTACTAAGTTTAGAAAATTTATCACTTCATCCTCTGGATGATTCTAAATAACTTATTTTTCATTTACGTATCGTACATACAATTTTGGATTTAGGAGTGTCATATATAATAGAGTCTTCTCCAAGTTATTCATGAAGAGATTTTCTATTGGAACTGCCAGTGGTTGTCCCATTGGAACACCTATCATTTTCCTTATAAAATTCATTCCTAAATATAAAATAAGTGGATGACATATATGTATACATAGTCGCCATAACATGTCTCATCGTCAATTTGATTCCTAATATTACCGGATGAATAACCAGGAAACGTCGAAAATTGTCCAGTGCTTTGTGTACCGGTATATTCGTGTATATTGACACCAAATCTAAACTCGCCCATATATCGTTTTCGCTTAATGTACATTTATCGACAAATTCAACCAAATTCTTTGAATTCACCAATGTATGGTATGTCGTTGCCAGGTAATTAATCTATTCCTTTTCGTGCAATAGATATCGTTTAAAACACCATGGTTGCTTGTTGCTTCATCACTCAGTTTTTGCAACAGTGCATTTTTACCACTTTTTTCATCTGTGAATAAAGATCGGATTATGTTGCAAAAATGCAGTAGTCACATCTTAAAGAGTTAAAAGTGTACAAACAGTTTAAATTTCCCAGAAATTGTCATCTGTAGCCCTATATGACAAAAAGTATAGATTTCTGTATTTACAGCGTGTGATCAAATATACCCGTGCGAGAGAAGAGATAACAATTATTTAAATCCAGGTTGCGACATTGTCATAAAAATTGTCTCATTAGTTACATACATTTCTCAGTAAAATATTCATTGAATTATACAAATAATCAATTCAAAACCACGTCTCTAGGCAGTGTGGTGCCTGGTCTATAAAGATTGGGGTTGGTTAGATGGATCTTAAGGTCTAAAGGTTTGCCATATAGGTTCGATCTAGTGGAAAGGCTAACCAAGTAAAACTAGTTGGTATATAACTGAAAATTGTGCGAAGTGTACGGCTAGGTGGCTTCATGGTAAGAACAACAGATTCCGAAGCAGACGTGCCAGATTCGAGCTTTGTTCGTGGTAAATTCTGGACAGTAAGTGATGAGTTCCGAATAAGGACAAAACCGGTCTACTGGATGAATTACTATAATCAAGTTTGCGATCTTGATGTAAACACCTGACCCATTTATTAATTAAATTTGTCAGTATAAGCTATGAATTGTATAATGCAATTCATCCAGTAGACCCGTTTCGTCCTTGTTGGGTACTAATTCACGTACTGGACAGAATTTGCCGCGGATTGGACTCGAACAGGATGAGCCCGGTCTACAGGATTAATTGCATTTTCTACATTTGACAAATTTTGTTTATACTGACAAATGTAAGTAATTAATGGGTCAGGTGTTTATATTAAGATCGAAACCTTACTGATAGGAATTGTTATCACCGCCCGCGAAACCAATTCTCGTTTAATTATATACAATGCTTTGTTTATACGGACAAATGTTTGTACATAATGGGACAGGTGTTTCTACCAATATCGCACCCTTGAGTTAAACAATATTGGAATGTTGTGCAATACCTTTTGCATGAAATTAAATCTTATTTTTATGTGGCAGATTCAATAATAAGTGATTGAGTTGCTACAAACGAATATTGTTGGTTACAATGTTGCTATGGGTTGGCATTTCCCAACTCATACGGGATAATGTGTTGGCCAAATAAAATTATCTGGACAGATTTCAACAAAGCAAAAGGATTGTTCGCTAAAAATATTACCGCAAACCTACCTTCTTATCATTATTTGTCATAATCATCTTCAGCTGAAAATATTTTAATGAAATCGTCCTCTCTATTAGAATTTATTAAACGAGCATAAGTTGCGCGGCCATTAATAATAGCTATTTAATCAAGGTTGCGTTTTTTATGTAAGAACCAGTTCCATTATGTTCATACATTTGGCAGTATAAACTAAGCATAGTATAATATAGAAATGGAAATTCATTTAGAAGACCGGTGTCGTCCTTATTGGGAACTTTTCAGGTAACTTCCATAATTTTCCACGGACAGGGTCGAAACTGAGCAAGTCTGCTTCGGAATTTTTTGCTCTAAACACAGATCTAAGCTACCGCAAGCTTTACTCAATTTTCAATTATATACTAACTAATGTTTCTTGATTAGCCATTCCTTTAGTTGGAGACAATATGGCAACTTTTTAGAACAAAGATACAACTAATCATCACAAATGTGTCATAATAGAAAATGCATTATGTTACCTGTGGATTTGCTACTAGTAGGAACATTTATGAAATTAAACAAACTCTGGACAGTAAGTGAGGAGTTCCCAATGAGGACGAAATCAGTCTACTGGAGAAATTACCTGTTTGAAATTATACAATGCATAGATTTTACTGACAAAAGTAGGTGTTTTATAGGACTAATTTTTAAATCACGATCGCAACCGTGATTCAATAACTATTATAACTCCCCGTGCAACAAATATTTGTTTAATTGTAGAAATGTTCACAACATTAGCACTTCCTCCGGTAGAATTGTGTTAGTTTTAAAATGAGAAATGTGGGGTGGTTATTGGAAAATTTAGGTTTCAAAAATTGCCCATATGGGCCTCCACCTAAAAGGAAGAATACTCAATAAAAATTAGTTTGTATTTAACCCAAGTTTTGTGTAGTTTGCGGCAGGTTGGCTCAATGGTTACAGCTACAGAATCCGTAGCAGGCATGCCGAGGTTCGTGCCCTGTCTAAGGTAAAATCTGGACAATACTTCATGAGTTCCCAATAAGGATAAAACCGTTCTACATTGTACAATGTTTTAGTTTATACAGATAAATGTATTTATATAATTGGACAGGTGTTTACATCAAGTAACACAATTTCATTAATTTACAGAAAGTAAACACAAAAAAGAGTACAATGGACAAATGTGTCGATGCCAGAAATTAACCAAAATAGCACATTTGCAATAAACGTAGGAGGACCTTTAAAGAGTTCTCAAGTTTGGTTTGGACATGGCATGTTCTAACAGTCTAATATCGGACCAGGTTTTGCGAAAAATTTAGATATATTTCTACACTAACTTGTTTTGACTCAATCTGTTAATCGTGTATTCAAGTGCGGTTCCCATTTTATTATATACTTCTTTACCTAAATAAGCGCAGTTTTCTCAAAGTCAAATAGAACAGAACCTGAAATATTATATTAATTTATTATAACAGGATTTATATATATATATATATATAATTTAGATGCACCTAATCAGCCTGAATAACTATAAAGGGTATAAATTATATCACTAAGGCGAATTATTTTATTGCAATAATTAACATAACTTTCAGCATAAAAAGAATCACGTGGTTGAAAGTCAATGATTAATTCCGAATTTTCTCCAAATCATTTACTGTCTACAAATTTGACGTATGTGCGGTAGAACATATATTGGACGTACATAAAGCTAATTGATCAGCAGATATGAATAAAATTTATCGCAGAACTTTTTTTAAACATGCCCGGAACCGCTAGGAAAATCCGTTATCTGCAAGTGTATGTTTAAACCTGGGTACTCAACCTATTTAAAGATTTTTTTATTTCTACACAAAGCAAAACCAAAAATATTATTACTCATATGTAAAACAACAAGCACCCGGTCTGAACATTCATAATTTCCAATAAAACGACATTTTTTATGATAGGCCATAAATCACACAAACCACCAACAATATACCAACATGCAGTTAAACTCGAACAACCGTTCGAAAAGTGTTAACAAAAATTGGATCC
>JAQBSW010009778.1:0-27160 GCA_029291075.1 Eudiplozoon nipponicum | reverse complement strand
ACCCGCACAACCAATTTTCGTTTAATGACCATGGAATTTCGAAACGCGTCAGTACTTTTAACTCACTGTAATTTTGTAATGATTTTCGACTGGTCAACAATTGTTACCACCACCTGCCTAAGCATTGATTGTTTAGTTAAATTAATCGTTTGTCTCAAATATACTCGTCGGTTTCTGCGTACACCTTTAATAAAAATTGCTTTATTAACAAAATCATGTGTCAAATCTGAATTATCATTTTGTTGACCCTATAAAATAAGACATAAATCGATGCTAAATTTTGTCGATATTCCAATAAAATAAGAAAGAAAACCAAAATAGCTAAACTTATAGAGGCAAATCAACTTTATGAAACAAATAGAGATTTAACATCTAGATGGAATCATCAATTCAAAAATCTGAAAATAAATCAGATGAAAACTAGCATTACATTGATGTTTTGCATAGCTCAAACACATAACTGAATGGAGTAGCAGTGTTTGCAATGCAACATAAGATATCACTGTTCAAACCCACTCATATTCCAGAAAATTTATTTTAAGGCTGAACATGTCTCTGAGTAAAACAAACTGGGGTTAAACACTAATGAAAGATGAGTTTACTTTAGTTTAAAATTAAGATTACTTTAAAAGTCTAGCAATTGGAAATCTAAATAAAACTAACACGCTGCAATAGAGCTTCGCATAATTGAAGTTAGTTACGATAAATATAATATTAGCTAGAATATGGTTTGTTGAAGATTACCTGAAAGCTCATTAACATGCAAGGATTTACTGGAGTAACAAGTGTTCAGAAATAGCTGTAATTCTCAAACTTGGTGAACAATAGCATCATGGTGGAACCATGTAACGACTCGGCAACCATTGTGTTAGTACCATGTACCTTTTTGGAGCAGTAATGTTGGTATCGGGTACTGACAAAATAGCCATAGTGTTAGTATCCTTTCCAGACTCGGTATATATTTTATATAGAGTGAGATGGCGTGGAAGTCGCATTGTCTAGGAGATTGAGCCGTCCTATTTTCCCACATTCCCCAACCAAATATATAGGGGGTAAAGGGTGTAATACCGTCTCCTATTGGTGAGTCGCCAGTAAGCACGAAACGAATGTGCATGGGAGTATATTTTCCGTTTATGCTATCTTTAGTTTATCCTTCTGGTCATAATTGAACTAATTTGTTATTAGGTGCGTAACACCTAATACAAACTTACACATATATATTAGTTCTCCGCCACAATCAGTATTTATGACATTAACTAAGTTGGAAGTTAATAATAAAAAGTTTAGAGCAACAAGAAAAAAAAATCAAACGAAAATAGAATTGGAAGCATTCGTTATTGATTTGGATTATGGAAATGCGAAAAGGGTGAAAACACGTTCCACGACGTTCAAGATAGGGAGCAACGAGTTTATCAGCTTTGTATTCTTATGAAAATTCTCTAGAGAAGAAGAGATTGAGGAAAATCATGTTAATGCTATATTTAGTGCTAATCATATTAATATTGTGTACAGACAATGTTAGGAGTACCATAGGCAACATTCAACGGGTTCTATCGTCGTATCTATGCTAGAATTTACGAAATTAATTTCAATTCCCTAAGAGTTATTAGTTCACTTCGCCATTTGAAATAAGTGTTATTCAACTAAACGGTAGTTCTTATTGAAAACTTGGTTTGGTTACAAATGCTTATTCGAAATTTTTAATTAACAATTAAATGTCCAACACAGGACACACACACACATTGTGGTATATTTAAACGAACGTTGTTGCGTGAGCGATGATAACGTTTGTTATAATCAAGACTGCAAACCTGATATAAACACTTGACCCAAAGTGAATAAAAACAATCCGTGTTACATTAGTTAGTATATAACTGAAAATTGTGTGTTGTGTAGTGTGCGGCAGGATAGCTCAGTGGTTAGAGCACCAGATTCCGAAGCAGACGTGCCCAGGTTCGAGCTCTGTCCGCGGCAAATTCTGACCAAAACGTGATGAATTCCCAATAAGGACGCCTTTTTGGTATATTGTTCATCACTAGACGGAACGTTAACGGTAGAGGATTAAAAATAATAATAAGGAGATGCCATATCGATTATCAAACAAGATTGGACAACGAACGGGTATAAGTTTACGTATTTTCGCAATGCCAAGTTTTATCTATGCATTCTACTACCAATTTGATACAAATACACAATTTAAAAATTTATTTATGTATGAAATGTCTGCAATTCATTCACGTGAATTTGTTATGTCAAAGGTCGGTTAACAAAAAGTAAATGTATGCAGGCTGGTAGAAAATGTGCTTGGCATGATGATATAGGCTTAAAATTAATATGAATGTTTTAAATTTTTCCAATAAGCAAATAAACATATATTTAAAAGACGTATGTGACCTGTAAATAAATATTTCTCATTTTTTGCTTAGTTGACATGCATATCATGCGTAATCGATATTATTTTGCATTTCTGGGTCTGAAATAGTTAAAGTATTTGTGTTTATTCCACGTCAGGATACTTAATATCAATATAGGGCTTTTGGGTTTCATTTGCTTTATATTTGAACTCTGATAGCATATTTCCCAACGCGTTGCATTTTTTTTCATTTTTAAGTTAGCCAAAATTCAGTTCAAAAATGCATCTCATATTTGGAAAGAATTAAGCAGGTTCAATTGGAGTAGAATGGAAATAGGAGGAAGGCTTTATTTGTCTTACGAAGCAATAGGAAAGTTTTCGGATTTTCGCCAATTTTCCGATTTTTCACTCTGCAACGTATCATCAATCATTTTGGCATCTGATATTCAACTGTAAAATGTCATTGCTGCTCGAATTTTGATGGTGAAAAATATATTTTTGGCTCAAATGCAAATTAGTCCTTCAATTAAACAGAAAAATTCAACTGCAGTAAAAACTTTATCTGATGCAAACTGTTTTAAATCTGATAGCTGAAATGGTATGATCCCTAAGTAATTGCTTACTCATATTCAATCCCTAAACATACAAAGACGAAAATAAGCGATACTCATAAAAATATTAACAGGTTACTCGAACTTATATTTAGTTTATTGCACATATCATTGGTTTGTTTAACTGCGAAGTAAAAATATTCCCCATAACAACCTCATGAATCCGAAGGACTTCCCCATTTCGTTAATTAAGAAATAATAGAAATCCGCCTGGTGTGATGTTCCATTTTGGTAAATAATGTGCCCGCATATTGCGACAATTTTGGTTCCTCTTCCAACAATGTTTAGTCCACAAGGTACCGAGATGAGCTGATTTACTAAATGCGTAAACCTACCTGACTAGCACTCTGAGCTGCTATTGCATGCGGAGAGAACAAATTTATTGGACTATTTGATTGCCAAGAGCTGTTCCATCGAAAACGCGTTTGACAGGCGTTTTAATGGCACAAAGCAATAGGATTTCTGAATGCGACACATGAGTAGCCTAAATAAACATTCATTAATTGCGCAGGTAATGACGACAGTTAGTTAAATGCAGTTTGCGAGCTTGAAGTAAACACCCATCCCACTTGTATTTAACCAATCGTCGAGCAACATAGCTAAACTATCGTCAGTCACATTTACTGACGCGTTTCGAGCTTCCATGACAATCATCAGAGGATGACGGCAAATTAACTAGCGAGGATCAACTCGCAATACATATATATATATATATATATATATATATATATATATATATATATATATATATATATATATATATATATATATATATATATATATATATATATATATATATTCATTGTAAATTTTTATAAAGTAAAAACAAAAGAAATTTTATCAGATATAAGAAAATTTTCTTTCGCATGGTCTTCTCAAATATCTTCTCATGAACATATCTTTATATATAAATTGGAAAGCAAAACAAGATAGAAATACGTGAACAAAGCGAGTGTGAAAAATTGAAACCAATCAAATTGCGTGCGTCGCATCCAGTTCAAACTCAATGCTGGTACGTGCTTCTTCTGCTTACATAAATCCGGCTGCAATTTGTTTGTCCATAAGGCTTCGTATGTGGCTAGCTCCCTTTTGTTTCTGCATTTAGTAATTACTTTGAATGCTACGTCTGAAGAACATACGTGCGTTGTTTCGATGATGTGTTGCGCAATAGCAGACGTGTATTCACCATTTGATTTAAAACAGGCGTTAAAGTTGCAATGATCTCTCATTCGAGTAATTAACCGTCTGGTCAATCGGCCTACGTAAGTTGATCGACAACTTGCGCATGTATATTGATAAATAATATTTGATATCGACATTAACGGCTGTTTCTCTTTGATTGCTGGTAAAGACAAGTGTGTTACCCTAAATAACACTCGTAGTTTGGCTGCATTAAATGTGCGTGTCAATGCTGCTTCAACCTTCACTTGTGCCATTCGGGAAACTGCATCCCCTTTAAATGGGATGTTTAGGTAGACGGTTTTCTTTTCTGGCCCATAGTACGTCTGTTTCTGGTTAACTCCTCTTTTAATAATTGATTCAATTAATTGTCTAGGATAGCCATTAGACATTAAATCGTTAATTGCCTTATTATATTCATTTTCTTTAGAATCTTGACTAACCAACCTGTCAATTCTTGAGAAACAACCACGAACTGTTGATAATTTATATTGAAATGGCACAAAACTGCTGTAATGCAAATACTGTGCAGACCATGTTGGTTTATGGTAAATTGTTCTGTTTAATTTACCATTAGCTTCTTTCTTTAACAGTACATCAAGGAAAGGCAGACAGTCATCTTTCTCGTGCTCTGACGTGAAACCGATATTCTTACGTGCTTTGTTGAAACTTTGAAGCAATGTTCGTGATTGCGACCTGTTTTAAGTACAAGAAATATATCATCCACGTACCGTATATATTGAGCACATTTACTTATGTCACTCCTTAATGATGTATTTTCTAGGTGCCCTAGAAAAATCTCAGCCAACACTGGAGATAAGGGGCTTCCCATTGCGACACCATCAGTCTGTTTGTAGATGTTTCCATTAAAACGAAATCGTACGTCTTTTGTGCATAATAAGATAAGTTTGCGTAGAGTTTGACCTGGCACCGGCGATGGTTATATAACGTGTTCTACCGCTTTGACTATAATGTCAATGGTTTCATCAATTGGAACATTTGTAAACAAAGACGTAACATCAAAAGATACCATAATCTTGTTTTTAACATTTATATCTTGAATTTTGTTTACAAACTCAAACGAATCGGCAACCGAATAATTACCTAGTAGTTTACGTAATGGTTCAAGTAAACGAACTAGCCATTTAGCTAGTGCATGAAACGGAGAATTTACCATTGATAAAATTGGCCTCATAGGACAACCTCTTTTGTGTGTTTTTGGTAATCCGTATATTATTGGTGTAGATGATCCAACTGGCTTGAGCTTCTGTGCAGTGGCCTCATCAATAAATCCGGCATCTGATTGGTTTCTATTTTTCACACTCGCTTTGTTCACGTATTTCTATCTTGTTTTGCTTTCCAATTGATATATAAAGATATGTTCATGAGTAGATATTTGAGAAGACCATGCGAAAGAAAATTTTCTTATATCTGATAAAATTTCTTTTTGTTTTTGCACATAAAAAGGGTACAATGAATTTTATTAAAGCTCGTATTTCAAAAGAATATATATATATATATATATATATATATATGGAAAGCAAACTGATATGTGCTCTCAAATTCTAGTAGTCTCGCATACACTGTACATATCTGGAAATGTGGGACTTCACATCAATGCAGTTACGAAAATTCACTGATTGCAGGTTTCGCAACACACGCATATATATATATATTCAGATAATATAATTAAACAATCCATGATTGCTGAAGTGATGGTTACAATTATTCGAATAAAGTTTACGACATTGGAGTAAACGGAAATCCCATTTTGTATTTGACCTGACTTCAAACAACATAGCAAGCTCGCAAACTTGATTTAAAGAATTTTTACCACCACCCCTTCAATCTATACGTTTTATCACCACTGAACTGTTTTATGCAACAACAAGCTCGATAATTTAACAATAATTGATTCCGCGGGTGGTGGTAACAATTCTTTAAATCAAGTTTGCGAGCTTGAAGCAAACACCAATCCCATTGTATTTAACCAGTCTTCGGCAGTAGTTTTGTTATGTTGTTCGAAAACTGGTTAAATGCAATGGGATTGGTGTTTACTTCAAGCTCGCAAACTTGATTTAAAGAATTTTTACCACCACCCCTTCAATCTATACGTTTTATCAACACTGAACTGTTTTATGCAACAACAAGCACGATAATTTAACAATAATTGATTGCGCGGGTGGTGGTAACAATTCTTTAAATCAAGTTTGCGAGCTTGAAGTAAACACCAATCCCATTGTATTTAACCAGTCTTCGGCGGTAGTTTTGTTATGTTGTTCGAAAACTGGTTAAATGCAATGGGTTTGGTGTTTATTTCAAGATCGCAAACTTGATTTAAAGAAGCTCGATAATTGTTGGTTATGTTTGACAGACAATCCTAAACTTGTAGCACACCAAGTTACTGAGGAGACTACAGTGGATGGCTGGAAACGCAAGAGGGACAGACCAACATTCGCATAGCTGCATGATTTTATTCTCAACAGCAGTTACCTACTAATGGCGCATCTTACACGTTTTAAACGAGACATTTGGGCGTGCAAAAAATTTTTTGATTAAACAGGTAAAATTTGTCCAGTCGAGAAGACTGGTTAATTCAACTTTTTCGGCATTAACATTGCAGAACCTTATTTTTCGAGCGTTCTCGAACAAAATTTATGCATTGTTGTAAATTTTGCTTCAGTTTATCACCTACGAACATAATGATTGTTTTGTGTTTGTTCAGCATCTCTTTATGTTAAGCACAACCTGCAAGCCGGAAGTGAATTTTCGAACATTTTAAGTAAACGAGCATGCAATTTATCCGCAGTGTAACAGAGTTGAAAAATTTCACGCAATTTCAAATTCACTATTATCATGTGTGCTTAAAAACATGTTATGTCATTTTGGCGTCCGTTTTAGTCTCCATGATAAAATTTGTCTAGCAAGCCAGCCTCACACATTAAATTAAAATTTGATACCTGGAAACGAAACAGATGCGATTTTGCTTATCGAACCGTGGTAAGATTTATCATCATCGTATTTAACAGTATTTATTTAAGTCTTTAAACTATGTAAAATATAACTTGTGACATAAACAATAATTTTGATCTTCACGGACAACTTAATCGATATGATACAAACATACATATTTAAAAATAAAAATTGGAAGAATATTGGGTTCTGAAGCAAAAAATTAAACAAAATCATTTTCATTCATTATTATGTTGTAAAATATTCTTCATAAGAGTTACCTTTTCTTGATTATGGATAAATAATATGCATACAAACACGCTCAATTATATATAACTTATATATATATATATATATATATATATATATATATATATATATGTATATATATATATATGTGTGTGTGTGTGAAAAATTTTCTATTACTTGAAGGTTGTCAGAAAGTCCAAGTCTATCCTAGTTTAAATGTTACTAGCTATTGTTACTTTAATCTGGTAAATGTGCTACATTACTAAGTTGTCTCTATGTATTCTAGACAAAATTATAACTCAAAATGTTTGGCACACAAAAGAATATTAAACATTTACATAATTATGCGAGAGCCGCATATCTAAATTTGATTTCCATGTATATTCACTGCGGTTTGATCCTCGATAGTCAGTTTGCCGTCGTACTCTGATGATGATCAAGGAAGGTCGAAACGCGTCAGTGCATTGCGGCTGGCGGTAGTTTTGTTATGTTGTTCGACGACTGGTTAAATACAATGGGATTGGTGTTTACTTCAAGCTCGCAAACTTGATTTAAAGAATTGTTACCACCACCCGCTCAAACAATTATTGTTAAATTGATGCTACATTTACCTTTTAACAGCTTGGCTGTATTGTACTAATATTTAAATAAATCGCATTGTTTAAGCAATTTGATAACATATGAAAGAAGGTAAAATGTAGGATTTTTTAGTTACCACGTAAAAATTTCGCAGTGAATATTCTGGTCAGGTACATTTTTGACAAGACTGCTAGAGGTAAAATTAGCAATTTTCATTTCAAATGCATTATTTTGTTAAACTACCTTTAGCCAAATTGGCCTTTGATAACTGATGTCTACTAGGCAAATTCAGTGCTTCACTTTGTAAATTAAAGTACGTTTTCCAATTTTATTCAATTGATTAATAAATGGGAATAGAGAGGCCAAAATTTTGTTTAAAATATAAGAGGGTTGATTTCTTTCGGTGAATATAAGGATGGTACTATCTCCGTTCTCTAGAAGCTAATAATGCGCTTAAATCATCGGTTTTATTTTGTGTTACTTAATAAATATTTTTTTCAACAGAATAGAGCCTATATCCAACCCGCGGGGCATTTAAACAGTCCGCGTAATCAGCCGCGTCTGCCGATTCACAGTGGGCATCGCAATTTTTACCAACTGCCCCGGGATGAAGAAATTCGAGTAGGTTTTTATCAAAATAAAAAAACTGATTTAACTACTATTACTTTGTTTTGTTGGTGTAATTTATGGTGCGATTTTTTCTCACAAAATACGTTATGAAGAGTGATTTTTTAGCTTTAGCAGAGATTTAAGCATTTTATAATTCATTATTTTTACGAGACTTCAAGAAAAAAAAATATATATATATTGAATTCTATAAATTAAAAGTTCCAGAAAAATCACATAATGGACGAAAATGAAGACAATTCTTCATTTAGTATTATCAACATCAGTAAACACAAATATAAAACTGAAAATAGTCTTATGTACGTACAGGTATAAAAATTTCCCTAAATAGGCCGTAGGTCAAGAACATACTAATAGCCCAGCTATATATATATATATATATATACCTATATATATATATATATTGTATTCTATAAATTAAATGTTCCAGAAAAGTAACATAATGACGAAAATGAAGACAATTCCTTATTTAGCATTATCAACATCAGTAATAATAACTGTAAACTCAAAATAGTCTTCGCACGTACTGGTATAAAAATGTCCTAAATAGGTCTAGGTCAAGATCATACTAAACTAGCCTTCTTATATATATATATATATATATATATATATATATATATATATATATATATATATATATATATATATATATATATGAATAGACTTTAGTGTCATGACAAGATAAAATTGTGAATATAGTTAAGTACTTATTGTTGATAATGCTTGCATAATGCATAAGATAGTAAATCCAACCATACTGTAGAACTTCTCTATCGCGAAACTCATCCTAAACGAAGCAAGACCGTTGAAGAAAGCAAATACATCGATGAACGTTTTGTTCCAGCTGGCAGCTGATTTTTTTTACTTCGGGTGAAATAAAAATAATGCAAATTATCATGGTCCAAATAATTTTCAATTTACAATTTAGAATTTATATTCTAGAATATTTTTTTTTAACTTGCAATGTGTAGCATATTTTTATAGTAAACATAAATTAATTTTAAAAGTGCTGCAAGAATAAGTTCCACAAAACAAATCACGAATATTATTTTATTTAGGCAGCAATTGAAAAGTTTCCAAAAAGGTTCACATGATGAATTGCCTTTACTAGCTTACACAAATCCTAGTTTATACTTCATATGTTACCTAACGTGTCCTATGGAATACAAAACATGTTATTTAACTTTTGTGTTATATGTCGAAAATATTTACAATACTGCATTTATTGGTATATATGCAGGTAATTTGTGGAAATTTGGTTTCACTCTCAATTAATTTTATCTCTTTAACTTGATAACTTAATTAATTCTAATGGTTGGCTATTAATCCTGATAGGAATGTATAACCAGGGAATCAGTATTACCCGTCGCTCCACAACCAGTGAGGTCACCTTTACGTACGGCGTATCACATAGTAAGAAGATTCAATCGCTTGCAATATGAAAATAGCATGTATTTAATTGAAAATGTATCTGAATGCATTTCATTCATAACGGACACGTACGCACATATACACGCATATATATATATATATATATATATATATATATATATATATATATATATATATATATATATATATATATATATATATATATATATAATGAATATCTAGCCAGCGAAACGTCAGTAGTTTGTATGGTGTTACTGGATTTCAAATAAAATGAGATGCGCGTGTGTGTAATTAAATTTAACGGAATGCTTCAAAGTCTAGACATATGCACACATGGCGTTTTTATATGTTGTGAAATTTCATCAAAGGTAATGAGGTATCCCAATACACATAAATGAAACAGTTTAAACTAGAATTTACTTTTTATTATTACTTGTCTATGATTTCTTGGATGCGCGGTGTTTTTAAAATGATTTCGAATCTAAAAGCCGGCATATTATGATAAAATCGATGTCGGAAACATAGCAGGTTTTGTGGAGTGAAATTACACGGAACTTTTCAATATCCGGTCACGTCAACATTGCTTATGAATTCGATATTTTTTGAGATTCGCATTTGGGTAAAAATTAAGCCGTTTAAACGAGATTTCTCAATAATTACATAAACTAGCAATTTTGTAGTTTCATGAACTTACTGTTGATAAAGGAACTCGTAAGTATGCCCCGAAATCTCCGAAATCCAAATGTAAACAAAGGAAATATATCCTAATTTTGTACACCAGAATCACGCAATTATTTAATACCCTTGTTGTTGTAAAACTGGTTAAGTACAACGGGAGGATTGTTTACTTCAAAATTTCAAACTTGATTAAAAGATTTTTTTCCACCCCTCGCGCAATCATTGATTGTTCAATTGTATTGCTTATGTATATGTGTGTGTGTGGCGAAAGCTGCAAATAGTTCATGTTTGTGACCGCATAGAAATTGTGCAGCCTAAATTTCCATTCAGGTAAAACGTATGCCAGACTACTAGAGTTCAGAGCCGCATATCTAATTTTCCTTTCCATAGAAATGCAATGCGATTTGATGCTCGGTATTCAGTTTGCCGTCGTACTCTGTTGATGATCATCGAGCGTCTAAACGCGTCAATTCGCGTGAATGGCAGTAGTTTTGCTATATTGTTCGACCACTGGTTAAATGTAATGGGATGGGTGTTTACTTCAACCTCGCAAACTTGATTTAATGAATTTTTATCAACACCAGCGTAATTAATGATTGTTTAGATGTATTCACTATCTTGTCACGCAAAGCATATAGTTTCAACAAAGTTTTTGACTAAAATCATATTGCGATTTTATATTGTTAAAAATTAATAATATTAATAAATTTAAAATAATTTTTTTATTTCTCAAAATCAATTTTGCAAATTTGGGATAGACAAAAAATTCTATATTTTTTAACTACTCGAACAAAACAGCAATACTTCAGTCCGTCTCCCGTATGAACTGTAGTTTTTTTCTATGTTGAGTGATTGGTCAACTAAAAAGTAAATAACATCTAGCAGAAGTTGATAAACAAGGTTTAATATCGATTAATCAGCATCACCCTCCCGCCCCCGAATCATTGACTTTTTAAGGTTACATAGTGAAATATTCAGGATGGACAATGACATTTATTATATAATGAACTTTATTTATAAAATTATCTTTCTATAAGTTTGCGAAACAATCATACGTAGATGTTAATAACAATTGTCAAAATCACTTTTGCCGGAAATACACAAACATCAATTCCTTTAAATATAACTAGTTGCACAACAGTGCTGAACAACAGTCAATTATTCCTACTGACGCGTTTTGATCATCCATTATCATCATCAGAGTACGACGGAAAACTGACAAGCGAGGAACACACTGACTTGAATATATACATGGAAAGCAAAATTAAATATGCAGCTCTCACCTCTAGTAGTCCCACGAACATTGCAATTGGCTGGAAATGCCTACTGCACAATTTCTATGCGGTCACGAACATTACATTTTTGCATCTTTCGCCAAATGTATATGAATTAGTAATACAATTGATCAATCATTTTTGGCGCGGGTGGTGATAAATTAGATTAAAATAAAGCTTTGGAGCTTGTTACAAGCACAGCTCCCATTGTATCTAACCAGACGATCAACATAGAAAAAATACCGCCGGTCGCATACACCCTATGTACTTCGACCTTGTATGACAAATTTCAGGCAAAAACCTGCAAACTGAATAATGCGGATAAAACTGCCATACATATACTTTCTTTAAATCAAGTTTTCGAGCTTAAAGTAAACACCAATCCCATTGTATTTAACCAGTCGTCGAACTACATAACAAAACTAACGCCAGCCGCAACACACTGACGCGTTTCGACCTTCCATGATCATCATCAGAGTACGATGGCAAACTGACTATCGAGGATAAAATACAATGGGATTGGTGTTTATTTTAAGCTCGCAATCTTTGATTTAAAGAATTGTTACCACCACCGGTGCAATCATATATATATATATATATATATATATATATATATATATATATATATAGTGTGTGTGTGTGTGTGTGTGATCAGCAGTTGTTGGTGACAGGATTCATCTTTGTAGGATGAGGCGTAAATTTTTCTAGTGATTCATTATTTTATATCTGTTTATTTTATCATTTATCAAATATTATGGTGAACTGTTAAGGGCTTTTTTGTCGAGAACTTATACATATATGAAATTGTTTATTATATTTTGCGCACCAATTAAAAATAATTTTAAATAGGGCCAAAAGGATAAACATACGCCGGCATGAACGGATGGTATAATCTTATGTGCACATCCGTTTCGTGTTTACTGGTGACTTATTAGTTGGAGCCGGTATTACACCCTTCACCCACTTTATATTTGGGTAAGAAATATGGAAAACTTGGACGGTACAATCACTTATACAAATGTGAAAACCTCCAGTGGTGGAGCTAAATTAATATAAAGTTTTTTGTCAATGCGACTTCAAAGCCAACTCACCATATATAATATATACCGAGCCTTTATAGATTAACAACACTATGGTGGTTGAGTCGGTATCTGATACCACCAAAATGTTTGCTGAATAGAGTGAACATCTAAATCTTAATTAATGCCAGCACTATCATTTTCACATGCAGCATAAAGCATTAATTGGAGAAACAGATACCAGATGGCTACATTATGCTGAAGCCATTAGTCTATTAACGAATTGAGATCAAATCGGTCGAACTAAAAACAGAAAATCTACTCATACTGCGAATAAAATCGCTTTGTCCACCTGTTTTCCTGTGTAGTGTCCCAAAGTCACTGTCATCGGGCGTGGCGACTAAATAACGTCCTTTGACCCTGAAATAGTTGGTTGACAAATTATTCTACGCTTCAGTCTTGTTTTTAAATTAAATTAGCGATCTGGCACATCCACACACAAGGCGACAACTGTTAGCAAGTATATCCAACAGTATCACATCATGTCTGTTGGGTAACGGGCTGTTGGAATGATCAACCAAACATCGGCTAATCGCGGCCACTGAGAAGTATACATACAAATCGGAATGCTGACTAATCCCACTGAATGTATTCAACAGCTGGTAACAATAATCAGACTTAAAATTGTCTTACTGTACTTGTCGAAGACAAGTAGAAGGTCTGACAAATATATTTTGAATGGTTGCGCGGTGCGAGCTTCAAATATTGAATCTCCGCGATTTGCGTTTGCGGGTTGTTGCTTTTCGCTGTTAGTTTCGCAAAGATCTGTTTGATCCCCATTTCTAAGGACTCATCAAGGTTTTCTTCGCAGTGGTTGGGCGCTGATTCATCGCTTTCCCCCGAAGGCTTCAAAATCGTTCAAACATAACCACTGGAAATAATGTACGACCTAATCTTCGTTGATTACATCGAACGAAAGGGACGAATCCGCACCCAGACAATAAGAAGAATAACTCGACGCGCACTTGGAAATGGAGATGCATCGGATCTTTGCGAAACTGTTAGTGAAAAGCGTCTACCTGCAAACGCGAATCGCAGAGATTCAACAAGTACATGGTTTTAATATAATCAAGGTTGCGGTCTTGATATAAGCACCTGACTTATTAATTACTTACATACGTCAGTATAGAAAAAGAATTGTATAGTGTAGAAAAGGCAACTCGTCTAGTAGACCGGTTTCGTCCTTACTGGGAACTCATCATGTATTGGCCAGAATTTGCCGCGATCAGGGCTCGAACCTGAGTACGTCTGCTTCAGAATTTGCGTTTTCTACTTAAGTTTATATCGGGCATGAGTATAACCCTGCGACAGGCTGGCTCAGTGGTTAGAGCACCAGATTCCGAAGCAGACGTGCCCAGGTTCGAGTCCTGTCCGCGGCAAATGATGAGTTCCCAATAAGGACGAAACCGGTCTACTGGATGAATTGCCTTTTCTACACTATACAATTCTTAGTTTATACTGACATATGTAAGTAATTAATGGGTCAAGTGTTTATATCAAGACCGCAACCTTGATTATAATAATTATTATCACCACACGCGCAACCAATGTTCGTTTAATCACATAAATGTTCATTTCAATACCACTTCCCCATGTAATGTGGTGTCTGTTCAGTAATGACAGATTGGGCATGGTTAGTTAGAACTTTGGGTCTAAATGGATGCCATATGAGCTCCACCTAAAGGAAAAATAGACTAACCAAGTTACATTAGTTAGTATATAACTGAAAATTGTGTGCAGTGTGGTGTGCGGCAGGTTGGCCCAGTGGTTAGAGCACCAGATTCCGAAGCAGACGTGCCCAGGTTCGATCCCTGTGCATGGCAAATTCTGTTCGGTGCGTGTTGAGTTCCCAACGAGGACGAAACAGATCTTCTGGATGAATTGCCTTTTCTCCACTAAACAATTCTGCGTTTATACTGGCGTATGTAAGTAATTAATGGGTTTAGATGCTTATATGAAGATCAAAAACCTTGATTATAGTAATTGTTGTCACCACCTGCGCAACTAATGTCCGTTTAAGTGCATGGTCTATTCACGGACAGGTAGGTCCCCACTGGTAAATGTTTTAGTCAGTAATACTTTAATCGATGACATTCCGGATAGACCTCACTTTATCTTCATCTAAACCATACGAACGAATTTCGCAGTTGTCCTTTTGCATAATTGGGAAGTATTCGCCTGAAAATATGCGCAAATTTGTTACTAAGCGCGCAATGCAAAGTATACGCACGTTGAGACTCTTTTGTGGTGTAGGTAATAATTCATTTGAAAATTAACACGTGATATTAAAGTTCGTTCATAATCTGCGCGCCTTCCGTATTGACATTAATGGCACCCAGAAAACGAAATCAATTTGACGCTTTGCAAAATACTGATACTAGGGATGAAGAAGTAGTTTGTAGCGTATGAATTGGTGAAATATTTATGAATTTGTGTAAACATATTCGCCTGACCCGAATAGAAAATCAGGTAAGATTAAACTCGATTTCATGGTTTTCGCATTACTTTAAAGAATTTTGTGTATGTGTGTGTGTGTGTGCTTACCCGTGCACATGGGCTTAGCGATAAAGTTGGGCATGAGGACCAGTTTGTTTGGAATTCGCCTCATCGTTACTCTGTATAGTAATACGTATACATTTCGTTTTATGAAGCACTGTTCTGTAAACAATTCGAAGATGACCGGGAAGTTTAATTAATTTGTTTACTATTTTGTGTATAACAGTCTCCCATCAGTATTTCGATGCGCATATCTCTGTGCGCTTAGTTACGTCAATCTAGTAGTGCAAAGGGAGATAATTCTTTGATTAGAGAAGATTGAAGTAATCAGTATTCTGGAGATAAGAAAGAAAGGATTGCGTTACTAATTCGTAAACTCGACTATTGCATTAAAGGCAAATGGAATGAAATCACTGAGGAGTAGAAAAAAGTAATAAACATTAGGACAGGCGAATGATTTGTGGCCATACAGTTTATAATTTTTAAAATTGTAGAATGAATAACAGTTTCTCATGTGTTGGAAAGTGTGTGTGCAAACTTCTATAATCAAACGGCTGCAGACTCGAATATTTTAGGTTGATAGTGCATACACTATATATATATATATATATATATATATATATATATATATATATGAGAGAGAGAGAAGTTCAGAGATAAATAACAAGGTGAAGCAAAAGTAAGGCCAGACAATTCGAATGATTTAGTAGAAACCTGTGAATTGTGTAATATTATTAACATAAATATTAAAACATAGGCAAAGAAAAATTTTGATTTTAAGAAAGACTGATTGAATAGTGCAATAGTTGTAAATGGTTTCGCAAATATGAATGATGATAAAAACGTTTAATTAAAAAGAATCGCCTGTTCATATATTTCCTGAAACGAAGCAGATAGAAACAACATTAGATTAATGTAAAAACTCAAACAGCATTATAGCAAATACTTGTTTTCGTTTAGATCAAAAGTTAGCGGTAAACAATTTTCCTTTGGGATTTTAGAAATATAAATTGCAATTATTGAAATTAATTTGAAAATGTATTGTTAAAATATTACAGGAAAATATATAGACATGAGCATATATATCAAATAAATAAAGAAGCCTAGTAACAAATTAGTTCAGTTGTGACCAGAAGGATAAACCAGAGGCAGCATGAACGGAAAGTATAATCTCATGCACATTCCTTTCGTGCTTACTGGCGACTCATCAGTAGGAGCCGGTATTACGCCCTTTAACCACTATATATTTGGTAGAAAAATGTGGAATAATAGGAGATTGTACCGTCCTATTATTCCACATTCTTCTACCAAATATATAGTGGTTAAAGGGCGTAATACCGGCTCCTACTGATGAGTCGCCAGTAAGCACGAAACGAATTTGCATGAGATTATAATTTCCGTTCATGCTGCCTTTGGTTTATCCTTCTGGTCACAACTGAAATAGTTTGTTACTAGGTTTGCAACACCTAATACATACTTGCATATATATTAGTTCTTCGCAACAAACAGTATTTAATTGTAATTAGTTCGTTGTAAATAAATTTTCGTTTAGGAGCGCATGTTTAATGCTTGAGTTAATTGGCTTCAGAGCCGTGTTTTGAGCTCTATTGCACTCCTTTAAGTTAAAACAAGATTTCTAACGGTCGAAGGCCTATATGGTATTCAACTTAAGCTCTCAGTCACATTCCTAAGTTATTAATATATGCACTCCTATTTGTCACATTACATGTCTATACGTCTGTATGTACTTTCTTTCTTATTTTTATCAATTATATGTACATTATACGGTCGTCTCTGTTCTTGTAAGAGTTCATATAATATTGTGGGTATGCAGGAACGTTAAATGTCAATCGAACAACCATTCTGCTAACTGATTGGATAAAGTTATGGCTAGGTCTGATTGGTTTAAATGATAATAATTTTTAATTCTTCAATTGCAAATTTTAATGTAATTGTGACAATAACACCACTAAAATTGATTATAAAATTTCCAATGTGAGTCGTGTGCTTAGATGTGTTTTCTGTGAATTCCGCAATTTTACGACAACCAAGAATTCGTGATCAAGAAATTATTCAACATTGAATATAGCATTGATAAGTCTTAAAAGTAAGTTTACCAGCTTGAATTAAACTCCAATCATATTCTATTTAACTAGTCGTCGAACAACAATGCAAAACCACAGCCAATCGCACGCACTGCCGCGTTTCTACCTTCCATGATAATCATCAGAGCAAGACGGAAAACTAACCAGCAAGAATCAAATCGTAATGCATCTATATGGAAGGAAAAATTAGGTAGGCGGCTCTCACTTTTATTAGTCTCTCACACATTGTACTTGACTGGAAATGTCAGTTGCATAATTTTTATGCGGTCCCGATCATTAACATTCTGCTGTGTTTGACACGTATATAAATAGGTAATACAATTAATCAATCAATGCTTGCAAGGGTGGGGGTTGTTGCGGTTACCTATATTGCTTGGGCCGTGCACGCGGATCCCCTCTGTATTTACTATTAGGTTATCATCCAGACGAGACTTAATTATGCCTAATTCTGAAGTCAAATTTTTCCTTTGTGCCATCAGTCCTTGAATGAACGTTTCCAACCCATCAGAAGCCATTGTAAATGTACTACACATGCTTTATTTTTAATCAAGTATATATAGTATTTTTCTCGGATAAAGAGCGTCGATTTATTAAAACAAATTTACAAACACTAATTATTTTATGTTCACCTCAGCTTGAAGTGTACTTCCATTATTGAACTGCCTGCCTCATCATAATATTGCCGCTTCTGCGAGGATTTTCCGTTGAATTAATGCCAGCCATAGATAGGACCCTTTAGCCGTTCTTAGTATCAAAGTTGGCTATTGCTACAACTTCCCGCCCCCTCAGGAATCGGCATTCCCACCCTGCTTAAACGATCAAGTGCGACAGCTCGTGGTCCATTGGGCATGTTAACCATAACTGTATTGTGCTCTGAGTCCATACCGTCCACGCGATACGGCCCATCATTAAAAACCTGCAGTGCCATGGACTCGAACTTCGCGACCATGACATAGTCGCCGATCTTCAGGCGAGTGCGTGTCGGTTGCCTTGCATAGCCTTGTCGCTGCGTGGCGCCAACATATTTAGTTAAATGTTTTAGTCGCTCCTGGATATCCGTTATAGTGCAGCGCTCATGAGATCCTAGGATTACAGGTTCGCCTGGCATTCTTATGTGTCCTCCATAGAGCATGGCCGTTGGAGCGAATCCTGTAGCTGTTGAGACTGTAAAGCGCATGGCCCGCTTGACCAAAAGTATTTTGTCTCTACGTTCCCGGGCCATCGTTGCACTAACATCGCAATACCTCTTTCATCGTACGATGTGCGCGCTCAGCCGTCGCATTGGTCAGCGGGAGATAAGTGGCTGTACGGGAATGCTTTAAGTCAAGGTCTTTTCAACACTGATAAAATTCTCTCGACTTGAACTGTGCCCCATTGTCGGTAACATTAACTTGTGCTGCACCAAATCGACTGAGCCATCGTTCGTCTAAGCATGTTATAATTTTATCTGTTGTGATCTTCTTCAGTGGTACAAACTCATCGGGTAAACTTATTGATCATGGAAAACACATAGGACACCCCACAATGAGCTACCGGCAGTGAACCTACTAGGTCAATATGCAAAAACTCGTTCTGTGCAGTGGTATTGAAAGCAATCGGAGTGACCTATTCTCTTTTTTGTGGCTTACGACGTTGGAATATAGCTACGAATTTCATTGGACATGCCAGAACAATACAATTGCGTCTTCAATGTATCAATCAGTCACCCGGCGTCGAGATGTCCCAACGTTTCATGCCAAAAGGCCATCAATTCTGTTCTTATAGATACTGGAAAAAAAACACTGCACTGTTTGTTTTTTTTCCGCGCCAACAGGCCGTTTTGTAGGCTCAACGTTTTATATGGTGCGGACACGACTGTGTAGTTTTTCAACTGATAGACTATTTCCTGGCATGTGGTATTCTTTCCCTGTTTTTCAGAGAAGCTTATGAGTGGCGAAATACGCAGAGCGGAAATTCTGCTAAGCACATCGGCTGCCGCATTTTCGATCCCGGCTCTATGATGAATTGTTACATCGTATTCTTCCAGATTTTTAATGGCTCGGTGTACTCGTTTCTTCTTTATACCCAGTGATCGCCAATGTACTAATGCTTTATGGTCGGTAAAGAAATCTATGTCCCTCGATGACAAAATACCTAAACTTCCGTAGCGTCCATTGTACGGCAAGTAATTCCTTTTCTGTGGCGATACAGTTTTGCTCCGCCTTACTAAGTGTGCAACTTATATATTGCGCCGGACATCCGTCCGCTTGTAACATGCTTCTATGCCAATATTTGACGCGTCTGTAAAAATTGTCATACTACCTATCAGGATTGTCAATATAATTGCATTTATTCATTTATGCTTGCATAGGATAAACGCTTCTTGAGCCTCCTCCCTCCAACGAAACTATATCTTGGTACTTGTTAACTTAAACAAGGGTTGCTGCGTAACCGCCATCCCTGCGATATATGGTCTATAAAAATTCACCAAACCAATAAACCGGCGCAAATTTTTTCTAGTAGTTGGCACCGGATAATCCTTGATAGGCTGTACATTTGGAACTAATGGCATACATCCCGCCGCTGAGACTGAGTGATCCAGAAACCGCACTTCCCGACCTATCTGGACTTTTTTCTGGATTAAAGTGTAATCGCCATTCTACAGCTTTGGCCAACATCTTCTGCAGCCTAACACGTAATTCGTGTTCATTAGTGGCCCATATAATAACATCGTCCACGTAAGCAGTTGTACACATTTAGTCAGACACGAAGGAATCCATCATACTTTGGAATATTTTCGGTGCGTTTTCAAGTTCTAATGGTACCCAGGTGAAATGGAAATGCCCTTGGGGTACCTGCACCTCTAACTTCTATCGGTCTTCGGACCTGACACCTATTTGCCAAAATCCCTGTTCAAGATCAAGCACGGCAAACCATTTGCCTCCCGCTAGCTATAGGAACAGATCACGCAGAGCCGGCATGGGATACGGGTCCGGTTTAGTCACTGAGTTTAATTGCCAGAAATTAGCCGCCGCTTGGAGCGAACCATTCTTTTTCGTAATGTAAACCATCAGAGCTCGAAACACAGAGGTAGACGATTCAAGAACGCCGGCTCCTACCATTTCTTTGATTGCTGGAGTTTCTGCTGCTAATTTCTTTGGAGGAGCACCGTATACATTTGGTGGTTCGTAACTATTAATGTAGTTCTAGCCATGGTTTAACCTGGTCGACCGTCGGCCCTAGATGTTCGCTGCAATCAGGCAGTTGGAATATAATATTATATTAGGTTTGAAAATTCCTCCACCACCCAGGCACACAACTGGTCTCCTCCTGCACCTTAGGGGTACATATAGATATTATTGAATTTATGCTTTGAGGCCTCAATATGCATATACGCTTATCGTCTTAACACATTTTCTAATTAAATCAAGTCTCAATAATGTTTTTTGTGTATTCGCTCCAACAAAAGACAACTCAGTTTAAATGAAACCAGAATGGCATTCCAAAGTAAGCAAGAAAAGACAATCTAATCATATGAACTAATACTGGAAACCAATAAGTAGCATCTAAAAATACGCCAAAATAACAAGATAAAAACGCGGTACATTTGGACGATACAAACTGCCTTCAATAAAGGTACTAAAGCTTGATATAAGCACCAATCATATTGTATGTAACAGGTCGCAAAAACTAGCAAAACTATTGGCAAAACATCAGTAGGAGCCGGTATTACGCCCTTTAACCACTACATATTTGAGTAAGGAGCATGGGAAAATAGGACGTTATTATCTCTGCATTAATGTGTAAACATATAGAAGTAGAGCTAACTTCATACCGTCTTCGGCAATTAATCAAAAGCCAACTCACTATTATATATATATATATATATATATATATATATATATATATATATATATATATATATATATATATATATATATATATATATATATATATATATACATAACTTATAATAACGTTTCGACCTTCCATGACCATCATCAGAGTACGACGGAAAACTGACTAGCGAGGATCAAACCGCATTGAATATATATGGAAATCAAATTTAGATATGCGGCTCTCACATCTAGTAGTCTCGCATATATTTAACTTGACTGGAAATGTCGGCTGCACAAGTTCTATGCAGTCACGAACATTAAATGTTGCCTTCATCACCCACAAACATATATATATATATATATATATATATATATATATATATATATATATATATATATACATATATAGACAATACAATTTAACAATAATTGATTGTGCGGGTGGTGGTAACAATGCTTTAAATCAAGTTTGCGAGCTTGAAGTAAACACCAACCCCATTGTATTTAACCAGTCTACGAACAACATAACAAAGCTACCGCCAGCTGCAACGCACTGACGCGTTTCGACCTTCCATGATCATCATCAGAGTACGACGGCAAACTGACTATCGAGAGTCAAACCGCATTGAATATAATATGAAAACAAAATTAGATGTACGGTCTCATACGGTATGCTTGACTGGAAACTTCAGCTGAACAATTTTAAATTGTAGCCTGCCGATATAATATATGTGGCGAAAGCTGCAAACAGTTAATGTTCGTGACTGCGCCCAGAAGTGCAGCCGACATTTCCAGTCAAGTTCAATGTATGCGAGACTGCTAGAGGTGAGAGCCGCATATCTAACTTTGATTTCCATGTATATGTGCAATGCGCTTCGATCCTCGCTAGTCAGTTTGCCGTCGTACTCTGATGATGATCAAGGAAGGTCGAAACGCGTCAGTGCGTGCGACCGGCGGTAGTTTTGCTATGTTGTTCGACGACTGGCTAAATTCAATGAGATTGGTGTTTACTTCAAACTCGCAAATTTGATTCAAAGAAATGAAACAAATTACCTACCAAAGTATAGATAATAGTAATAATGCAAGGAAAGTAGATAGTTAATGTAATAATTTATTAGTAAGTGTAAAATAAACGGGGACAATAAATGTAAAATATTTTAAAATGAAATTTTTTTAGCTGGAACCGCAAATAAGTTTTAAACTGATTTGGAAATAGTAAATTTATAAATTTACTTATCACCTAATCTTAATCCAAATTTAATGTTCCAAGCTTGAGCTTGTTTCCTAATTCGTTACGTGCAATTGTTGCTAATGACCATTAATTAATGCTGTGTTCCAAAAATAGTATAGTGATATTTAAACCATTGATCCATTCATAATGTAATCTCTCGTCATTCCCTAATTTATCCTGCGAAACTAGCGCATAGAGAACCATTGTAATAACTTTAACATTTATGGCATGTGCGAGTGGTGATAAAAATATTCCATTCAATCTCTATAATCAAGGTTGCGATCTTGATATAAACACCTGACCCATTAGGTATATACATTTGTCAGTATAAACAAAGAATTGGATAGTATAGGAAAGTCAGTTCATCCAGGTTCGTCTGCAGGGTTGCTCAGGGGTTAGAACATCGGATACCGCAGCAGATGTGCCCAGGTTCGAGCACTATCCGCAGCAAACTCTGGCCAGTACGCAATGATTTCCCAAAAAAATGACGAAACCGGTCTACTGAATGAATTGTCTTTTCTACACTATAAAATTCTTAGTTTATACTGACAAATTTATGTACTTAATGGGTCAGGTGTTTGCAACCTTGATTATAATAATTGTTTCACTGCCCGCGCAACTAATGCTCGTTTAGTTCTATATTGTATCCGAGTTTGTGTGATTGATATTAATAACAGTCTCAGGTACATAACCAGTTACACAGCATGAAATAACTACCGTCTGTATTACGTACTGACGAGTTGCGAACTTCCACATTCCTCGCCCAAATATATAGAGGGTAAAAGGCGTAATATCCTCTCTTACGGATGTGTCGCCAGTAAGCAAGAAACGAATGTATACAAGATGACACTTTCCGTTCATGCTGTCTTTGGTTTATCCTTCTTGTCATATTTGAACTAGTTAGTTACTAGGTGCACAAACCTAATACACAATAGGATATATATCAGTTTTATAATTAATTGAATGGTGTCATGACTACCGTTAAATGTGATAACTGATATCGATCAAGGCTAGAGTGTAAGCGACATATATTTTATTTATTTAGACAAAGGAAGTTTTGTGCATACTTTTGTTAATCAGCTGTGTCATTCTTGCCGATCAACGCCTAGTGTTATTTAATTAAATACAAGTTCTATTTCGTGGTGACAGATCTGTAATTAATGTGTTGCTTGTTTACGTTACGATTGGTTAAGAAATGTTAAATTATAAATTGGCGAATGTTTTTAACTTGAGTGATTACGCAAAAGTTCTTAGACACTGTTTGACGCAATTCTTTGTTGCGTAATATGCTACTTCGTTTTTACATATATGTAACCAAGTTAATATGCGCAAATTTCTTTTTATATTTTAAAAAGGAAAATAATTGCATTAATTAAAATATTAACGAAAATCTACATAAATTCCGCTTTTTTATAAGAAAATTAAATTTGATCCTCGATACAATTTGTCCTGTGCAATTCTTCAAATTCAATTGGAGACGATATTTAGTGGCGTGGAATAAAATTGAATAAAACTTGTAAACTAATTTATATATATATATATATATATATATATATATATATATATATGCAATTTTGTATGAGATATTATCGTTGATACTGATACGCATATTTGTAAGAAATTCCGCGGTCCAACTGTCGTAAACTGCATGACCATATGTATTGAGCGTTTTTTATGTAGCTTCGGCCCGCTAGTAACAAGGGAGTGGATGAGTACAAGAGATTAAACGAGCTGCTCATGCTCCCCTCGAAAATCTTTCTGATCGTATTTGAACTAAATTGCCAAAAGGTACTTAGTACGTAACACATAGATATACAAGTTCGAAATGTAAATTTTTTCCTGAGTATTAATAATAAAAAGAACGGTTGTAATCGTAGTAGTAACGAAATTTAAAAAATAAAAAGTATAAAATTAAAAAAATTATATTAATAATAAAAGGGAAATTAGAAATTATATTGTAATAATAATAGTAATATTAATAATAATAATAATAATGTTAATAAAGAAATAATAAGATTAATAAAAAATAATATTAATAACATTATTATTTTTATTATTGTTATTATTATTTTTATTTATTTATAGATATTTTATTTTATTTTATTATTATTAATTATTATTATTATTATTATTATTATTATTATTATTATTGTGTATTATTATTATTATTATCATTATTATTATTATTATTATTATTATTGTGTATTATTATTATTATTATTATTGTGTGTGTATTATTATTATTATTATTATTATTATTATTATTATTATAGCAACAGTGAAACTTAGGTAAATTAACCATGAGATCGCATAATATTATGATGGTGTCTTAGTCGTCATACGTCCAATTATCCACACAGACATTCCCACTAATCTCAACAAATTGGTCGCTAATTGCTACGATAATCACGTTAAGGCGCTCAAGTATCTCTAACCTGATTCATTTATTGCATGAAAATGTTGCGTATTATCTATATTTTTCTGATTCAATAACTACTACAGGCGAGACACCCGAAAGTTGAGTGCAAGTCTTTTGTATGATGAAATATATCAGTAATAATAAAAACGAACATTGGATGCGCGAGATTGATGCAAACAACAGTCCATTAAGCACTTGCAATTGTCAGTATAAGCCAAGCATTGTAAAATTTAGAAAAGGAAATTCATCCAGTAGACCGGTTTCGTCATTATTGGGAACTCACATACTGTTTCAAATTTGCCTTAGACGGGGTTCGAACTTGGGCATGTCTCTTTCGGAATCTGTTGCTCAAACCACTGAGTCACTTTGCCGCACGCTACACGAAATTTTCAGTAATATACTAAATATTGTTTCTAGGTAAGCCTTTCCTGTAAATGGAGCCTTGGACTGGTGTTTACAATAAGGTTAACACTTGATTCAAACGATTGTTATCACCGGTCGCGCAACCCATTTTCATTTAATTATACAAATTTGCAATTCATTATCAATTCCCCATGTAGCGCGGTGTTTGTTCTATGAAGACAGATTGAGAGTATTTCGTTGTAAATTTAGCTCTGTAAATATGTCATATTGGCTCCACTTAAAGGAAAGGCTAACCAAGAAACATTAATCGATTACGCGGGCGATGATAATACATATAAAGACAATACAATTTAACAATAATTGATTGCGCGGGTGGTGATAACAATGCTTTAAATCAAGTTTACTGGTTAAATACAATGGGGTTGGTGTTTACTTCAAGCTCGCAAACTTGATTTAAAGCGATGATAATACTTGTTTAAATAATTAATTCAAGAATGCTATCTTGATATCAACACCTGTCCCATTAAGTACTTACATATGTCATGATAAACTAAGCATTGTATAATTTAGCAAAAAACTCTCAATCCGGCCTCCATCGTTAAGAGCTTCTATATTTTGTGGAAATTATGACATCAGTCAGAGTTAATCAATTCCATATATTCTACCATAACACATCAATTTAAATGCTCTTCCAAAATTGTGATGTTGTGTGGACTAAAATGCCAGATTTCGGAGGATAGATAAAATTTATGTTTAAGAGATGACAAATTGGCTCAAATTGAAGGAAAGGCTAAAAAAATTGATAAATCAGTGTACATCTAAAAATTGCGTGTAACTTCGACAGATTTCGAAATAAATGGTTACGGTTCGTGACATAATTGCAAAAATTACTGATTTGATCTCATAACGAAGAAAACATTTTTACTTGATGGACTAACCAATCATTGATTGCGCGGATGAGGTCGAGCAGTGGACGAGTTAAAATTCCATACAAAATATTCTCCAGTCTTGGGAATTTCTTCCAAGTATTTGACGAGTTACAAGTAAAGACGAAACCGTTCTTCAAGCTACCTATGTACGTTTAATTACATAAAAATTCATTTCAATACCACTTCACCGTGTAATGTGGTGTCTGTTCAATAAACAGAATTCGGGGAAGGTTAGATGGAACTTTGAGTCTAAAAAGGATGCCATATGAGCTCCACCCACAACTAAAAAGGGTAACCAAGTACCATTAGTGAGTATATAACTGAAAATTGTGTATTCTGCGGCATAAAGGATCAATGGTCAGAACAACAGGTTCCGAAGCAAACGTGCCCAGGTTCGAGCCCCGTTCGCGGCAAATTCCGGCCATTTCGTGATGAGTTCCCAATATAGACGAAACCGGTCTACTTGATGAATTTCATTTTTTACACTATAAAATTCTTAGTTTATAATGATAAATGTATGCACTCAATGGGACAGGTGTTAATATCAAGTTCGCAATTTTGATTATAATAATTTCATCTCTAAACCCAGTTTCGTCGATTCTAAATCACGTTAACTACTGTAAAGAATTGCCGCGCATAGGGTTCGAACCAGGGTACATTTGCTTTGGCTTCTGGTAATCTATCCAACGCGCAATTCTTCTTGCATACCACACGCAATTTTATGTTATACATAAAAAGTCATTTTGATTAGCCTTACGTCCAGGCATCTCTTTCAACATAAAGATGTAAATAGCCAGCTCCTCAAATCAAGTTTGCGAGCTTGAAG
>JAQBSW010009777.1:0-27162 GCA_029291075.1 Eudiplozoon nipponicum | reverse complement strand
CAGGGCATCTGCAATGGTCTTTGTGAAATTTTGTAAACGCCCCGGCTTCAAGTAAATGCCGTACGACGTTACAAACTCGGTTAAGGTGCTCTGAATAGAGATTAGTTACTGATATGGGGGTCCTTAAGAGGGCCGGGTAATGCGTTCGCCTGAAGTCTTCAGAGTTGAAGATGTCCTAGAGCCTTGGGTGGACTCTGGTTGAGTTTTTGCTCCCGTGGTTGAGCTGTGATCGCGTTGTGGATGGTGTCCTGCAGGTCCTGCACTCAATTGGCTCGTCTCTCCGGTATCCCGCATCAAGATGAGTAGGTATTGACAGCCGACAGAGCGCACACGTATTGACAGCCGACAGAACGCACACGCGTGAAGCAGGTAGAAGGCAAATGCCACAAATGACATGGTAAATTGCCGTGCTTAAATAGCATGCAATATGTGTACTTGCATACTATTGGTTAAACGTGGTTAAACGTGGTTAAACGGCAATTTGCTTTTTTCTCATTGGTGCAACGTAAATAAATTTGAATTTAATTTACGCAATATGTCGGCGATTGATTTGTGTCGTTACACTACTATGTTAAAGTTATTTATTTGACTTTTCTAACTTGCCGGCTGTTGTAAGTTTCATGTAATATTTATTGAGGGTCACATTATTGTATAGTAATAACGCGAATATTTCAAAATTATAAAAATAATCTGTAAATATGTTTTATTTATAATTCATATTGTTATTTTCTAACTGGACTATTTGTGAATATGCGTGCTCATTGACTGAGGCTGTCTTGAAATGAAGACCCCCAAGTCGCGCTTAGATGGCGAAAGACGTTGCCGGTTCTTAGCTTACGATTGGACTATTGATGCGGAAATAAAACTTTTTCATGTACTCATATCTCATAAACCAGTTGGTATTGATAAACATTTTCAAATGATTTATATCCTTAATTACCTAAATTCGGTTCTGGACAGGCCGATTTCTGCACAGCAGGTGTGGGCACACTTAGATGAACTTTTTGCAATGGAACAGTTGGTACAGGATTTATATACTATTTGTAGCATGAAGCAGAAGTTGACCCTTTCCCCCTGCACGAGGAAGAGTTTTACTTACCCAATGAATTGGATGAAATTAAATTCCTTCCGTTTCCGCGAGCCAAAATGGAAAGTGCTGGTATGGTAATATAAAAATTATTTTCCCGAATATTATCGAATGTCTTCAAGATATTAATGATATATTTTAACTTGTTTCAGCCACATTAAAAAGTAATGCAGAATATGCTGAGCAGCATTCAGAAAATAGTATTGGTATTTGTCTACCAACTGCATATACAGGCTGTTCTTCAATGAAGAGAAAACATTCGAAATCGTTGAAATCTCGTACTTCTCAAATTCTATGTGAGTTATTTAGTTTGATGAAGTTAATCTTTAATGTGAACAATGTGCAGTATTGGAAATTTTTCATCTATTATTCCAATATATAAATAATTAAAAATTATTACTGGGCTAATAAAGTAAACTTTCCAGGAAAAGTAGATGTTAGTGGACTAGGTAGTTATTTACAATAATTAGAGTAAGACACGTCATTTTTTCTATCCTTAGCTATTTAATAATAAATTTTATTTGATAACAGAAACCATCTGGACCGACAATTGAAAAGATCAAGATACATTTCAAAATTATTATTATGAATAGGTGAGTAGAATAGTGAAAAGCTACTGTTTATCATTAATGATAACGGTTGGGCTGGTTGAATTTGGGGAAGTAATGTACTTTGAGAAAATCTGTTTATTTTCTCTGGAAGAAAAACAAAATTTGCATGATTAGGATAAAAACGACTGGAATAACAGCTTTGTGAACAATCTGGATACCTATTCCCTCTACATGGTTTGCTATCTTCAGTTGCGCGAATTTAATGACAATTCTGCAAGTTACTCAGTGTGGAAAACGATTTATATTTTGTTAGAGGCTGAAATAACGAGCTCCAGATAGTGACGGTCAAATCTCGTATTTTTTTGAGTTTCCATTAGAGTAGCTGAAATAGAATGACGGACTTTAGTAAAGCTGTTATGGTAATTCGATAGACAATTATGGGCAGCAACTACGGAGATGACTTTTATTAATGTTTAGCATCTCTAGCGAGGCGCATATTGTGGAGCCAAATCGACAAGAAACTAGTGAGTAGGCTAGAGGTAGACATCAAAAAGGGTATTACGGGTGCGACAGAGAAAAGTTGCGCTTCCAGTCAATGTTCTCGCATATGAATTCGTTAAAGAAATTCAGGTTAATCTCCTTAAACTCATTCTGGGATAAGAGATTTTTCTCCGCGGATAGTGTTTTGAATATAATTTTTTTCTTTAGAACGAAATTAACTGTTACAGATGCTTACTTATGCTTGTGCTCAATTGAATAGTTGCAGTTACGCGTGGCATAAGGATGACTAGGGTGGGCGAACTTCAAACGAAAGTCAAGTTGATACCTTATAAGTGGCGATTGGACCATAGAGTAGAGACACTATATTGATCAGTGGTGTTTAGATTTAATGTCTTTAAATGACTATGACCGGTGAAATGTGGAACCAATATAGACTCTCGTCATCGAATATCTCAGATGTAGTGGATATGGAGTAGGGGTTCGCAAGGTAGCTCGGATAGTAATCAGCAAAGCTGGAATCGCCCAGGCCCGAGAAATTTATATTTACATTTTTTGACTTAGAGTACGAATTTCTGAAATCGGTTTTGAGCTGTTTGTATATGTTTTTCGACCGCTTTCCTGTTAATCATTTGTTTTAAATGATCATCAATATGTCAGAGTACGAGAGCGCGGGCAAGTGACGAGGTTCGCAATCGTAAGGTATGTGCCAGGATGTTTTTAGCTTCAAATAAGGTGCCTATTTTTTCGTTCTTTGCATTTGCTGCGTGGAGATGGCAGATGTTAAGCGAAATATAAGGCATAACAGACTTGGGCAAAGTATGCAAATTTATGATATGTAAATGGTCCATGTTTATTTACACTTATTGGTGTTTAAATATGCAAATACGTTGTTGTTATAGAATGCTTTGGTTCTTGTGGGCATTTATATATGTATATTTATTCATTTGTCTCAGTAAATATACTTAGTTAAGTATGCATTAGGTGTTGCGAACCTAGTAACAAATTAGTTCAGTTGTGACCAGAAGGATAAACCAAAGGCAGCATGAACGGAAAGTATAATCTCATGCACATTCGTTTCGTGCTTACTGGCGACTCATCAGTAGGAGCCGGTATTACGCCCTTTAACCACTATATATTTGGTAGAAGAATGTGGAATAATAGGACGGTACAATCTCCTAGACGAATGTGTAAACCTGCAATAGTGAAGCTAACATCATATAAAGTCTACGACAACGAGATATCAACGCTAACTCACACTATATAATTTATATACCGAGTCTGTAAAGGATACTAACACTATGGCTATTGTGTTAGTAACTGATACCTTTTTTAAATCGATGAGTACCGGATACTAACACTATGGTTTCCGAGTCGGTACATGATACCAACCTGATGGATATCAATTTATGCTAAAGTTTCTTGAAGGAATTTCGTTGTTGCGATACTGAATTAATTGAAATTACCTGATCTGCGTTTTGACTAACGCAGCTTTCATTGTTCCAGTAATTTTCTTTTTTCATAATATTTCGATCTACATTACCGTAGATCTTCATCAGATGCATTTCACGAAACAAATGAAGCAAGTGTTGCTTCATATAGTGTGAGTTAGCATTGAAGTCGCATTGTCGTTGACTTTAGATGATGTTAGCTTCACTATTACAGGTTTTACATCTGTCTAGGAGTTTGTACCGTCCCATTATTCCACATTCTTCTACCAAATATATAGTGGTTAAAGAGGTAATACCGGCTCCTACTGATGAGTCGCCAGTAAGCACGAAACGAATGTGCATGAGATTATACTTTCCGTTTATGCTGCCTTTGGTTTATTCTTCTGGTCACAACTGAACTAATTTGTTACCAGGTTCGCAAAACCTAATACATGCATATATATCGGTTCTCCGCAACAAACAGTATTTAACATATTATTTTGTTTATGACCTAGAATTGATCCTAGCTGTCAGTCGGTTAAAATTGAAAAAAATTATATTAATCTGTCTCGAACGAGGTAACCACATTTGATTAAACCGAGTTTTGCTATTTTTGTAATGTGTGTTATTAGATTACAGATGAATTACTGTAACGTTAAGCAACACTCACCAAATTTGGATCGACCAACATTTCCAGTGGTTAATAATAATGGTGGGACCAATCAACACCCAGCCATGACGAAGATGGACACTGCGTGTACGTGGAAATAAGGATCAATCTGGTTATTGCGAAATTAAGAATGGAAGTCATGAGATCACGTAAGAAAGTCGTAGATATGTTAACTGTTATTGGCTAAGTTATATGAGACCAAAAACAGTAAAACCTCAGAATTGCTTATTGCAGCATTAAAATACAATTTAAATAAAGAGGTGCTGGCAGGTGTTATTCGCACTATGTATTTTAGACAAATGCTATTAATGGTTTCGGATCCAGCTATTCTAGATATAATAAATCTTCAATAGTATATTCAGCGATTGAGTATTATAAAGCGCATCCCGTTCAAAACAGTAATTTATTTTTTTCTATAATTATACCGATGTGTTCTTCTTAAATTCAACAGAAATCAGGTAAATTGCATTTCATAAAGGTTTTAAGCATTGTTCAAAAAATTTTTCTCGTAATTATATATATAGTTGCTGATTTATGCTAACGATCCCATTGTTTGTTACTTTAACTTCATGTAGCTCCTCAGTCGGCTTCTGGTGACTCCGCTTCAAGTTCAGTTTTAGAAGACGGCTCCACGGACAATTTACCTTCTTTAATTCGTAAAAGTCGTCGCAATCAATAATAATATAATAAATTTCTTAAAACTTCACCTCTGTAAATATTACGAATTAAATCTGATTATTGTATTAAAATATTCATTGATATCCCATATTTGTTTTCTTCTGCTGTGCTAATACTATACATTCTGATTGGTTTTGTGAGTAACTGTTTATATATATATATATATATATATATATATATATATATATATATATATACTTTTAAAATAGTAAAGCTACGCGAAACTTACAGTAGTCTCTATCTTACCACATTATAAGTACGGTAATTTTTCATTTATTGGGAAAAAAGGCATAACTTGCACTATATTTATTTGGTATGATGACACTATTATTGCGAGAATTTTCATTAGGTTTGCCCTAATTCGAACTTCTAACATTAGCTGGTATGTTTTCGAACTAAATTCCCTTTTTATCAAACATTTCCACTATTTGCGTAATTATTTCCGACAGTCGGACAGTAAATTTTACTTATATGCAGGATTTTTCTCTGGTTTGTGCAACGGCCTACTGCATAATTAATAAGCCCTTGATATGGGAAAATGATTATCAGTACCCATTTTTCTATCTTCCTTTGTTTTCGCACGCTTATGTCTACACTTCTGTCAATAATAATATTTACAAAAGTGAGATTGTTGTTTATACTACCTTTTAGTGTCATTCACCAGACGTGTATACTTTACATATTCGTGAACGTATATGTACTCGTTATTGTGCGCAATAAAATGTTATTAATAACATACGCCTATCTAAGCGAATCGATCATCGCATGTTAATTTCTCAATGTGCATATCAGCAAGTTGGCCACCGCTAACGTTCTTCGCTCCTTGAAATTTAGCAGAAATCTTAGCATGCACAAACACTGCGAAGCTTAATACCATCGCACCGAGAGCTTAAAGCTGCGTAAAGAGTTTGCTGCTTATCACGCAGCGGATGAAAATCAATCTCTGGCCTGATTTTAATAATGAGTTAGAAAATGTTACAGCATAACAAAATATATAAATTGTATGATCATTTTCGAAGTTTTATGTGCTGTCATTTTTCCAGGGAGATCGTAGTCGCAGCTCGCAAAGCATTAACAATATCCTGTTTTCTTCACGTGACGAACTGTTGTTTGTGATGAATTGTCCTCTTGATTGTGTTTACAAATTGATATTAGAACTCATACTGTCGATTTAATGGCGGACTTTTCTCATAAGGTTTCGTAATGCCCAAGGAATCAAAAAGATCTTTTAAGAAAAGTTTTTGAGAGTTGGGGGCTCACATAGAGCTGCACATACCTTTACCCGCGATTTAGAAGTAATCCGTCCAAGCTGAGTGGTGGAGTGATTTCATGGCTCCTTTCAATATAAAAAGCAAACCCGGAATTTAAGCCACTTTTCGGGCTAACAACCTGCATAGTGCAGTATCATAGGTGACTACTGTAGTTATACGTCGAAGAAGAGCTAATGAAGTTCACTAACCGTATTGCGTTTACTTAATCGGCTTATTTTAGATAGGAAAGGCGCAAGATTTTATGACGAAACGTGTCTAATAATAGTGGCTTAACTAGATTTTTTCGTCTTCTTGAAGCAATCTATACTGGTTTATCGATTTTTGTCCGCATTTGTAACGTTCTTTCTCATCCTTTCGTGATGGTTCCGGCATTTGACAACGATTTTTTTATTGGTTTCACTTTGTTAAACTCTGTCGGCATTGCAGTATTTGTCGAGGTCTTTGCGATGATATAGGATTAGAAATTGGTGGAGTCGGTCGGCGTGTTGCTCTAGATCACACTGAAGTTTATGTTCTATTAGAGAATGTAGGAGCGCTTCCGATAGCTATTATCTATACTCAGAAAACGTTTATTCAATATGCTTTAAAGTTAAATGTCTCCAAGACTGCTGTTATGTCCGATTTTGTTTAAAGCCAGTGATTGGTCTGTAGTTGATTCGCAATATTACTTGACGTTAACCTAGGACAGCGGACGAACTGGCTAATTCTGAGTTTCATATACGCGTGAGTCTTGCTACTGATACCATGAACAAATCCTATAGACCACTCAAATTACTCATCCATATCGGTAATTTATGCTATATATCATTCTTTGGGCTGAATCATGGAAAGTGCCAGAATATACTTACCACTGCCCGTAACGTTTTGTGGACAAATGCTTTCACTCGGCTTGGTTTCGATTGTCGCAGCTGATCAGTCTATTCGATCACCCTATGATCTGACATTACGGAACGTCTGTTGTGTTGGTTGCCTCATTGCCTAAGAAACCAGTTTAAACATCTGGCATGCCGTGCTATCCAGGGGTCGCTGGTTGCATAGAAGACTTAGGCCAGCGATTTCATTGCATAATACTTTTATTCGATATATCGAAGTCTCGATCAAACAACACCATAATATCTTTAAACAAGGAGCACTTTTTCCATAATTTTCAATTTTTCACTAGATGTAGTTTCCGATTATGCTTCACACAGTCATTTATTATCAAGATGAGATCGTTCAACTGCTGTTAAATTCTTTATGCTAGCTATCGACTTTGGTATATTAAATAATTAGACTTGTTGCTCTTTGATGACTGCATATCGCTATGAGAAGGAATTCATTGCAGTTAACTATGCTGTCTTTCATAGACGCTTACGGTGAGAGGTCAAAATGCCTTAGTGCCTGTGAGTGGTAATAGTTTCACTATGTTCTGCGTTTAGTTTAATGGAGATTGGTGTTAATCTCAAGTTTGCAAGATTTATTTAAGGGAGCAATCGATATATATATATATTGTACATCCGACCATCATTTTGTTAATTTGGCTTACAGTGATTGTTAATTGTATCAAAACGACTGATTAAATCTTTTATACTCAATTCTATAACATGAAGTTATCCAATCTCACAGTGTCTATAGGTAGGATCTGTTCCCTTATCCTTTGCTTCATGTCCAATTTTACGACTTTATTTTCATTGATTTTAAGATACTAATTTTCAATGAATTTTGTTTGTGTGATTAAATGGTAAACGAAATTTTGAATTGTACTTTTTCTGTTAGGATCAGTTTTTTATCAGAACATTAATACTTAATCGTCCAGGAACGACTACTCGTTTCTGACTTATCTCTTAAGTAAACCGATGTTCGCTTATCTTGTTAATTGATTTACGAATTTTTTAAAACTTTGCAATAATTCCAAACTAATATTTTTAGGACGGGGTGTATTTTCCTATTAATTTTCTAACTAATGTATACATTTTATAAATTAAGCTTGCGGGCTTCAGGTAAACACCAATCCCATTGTATTTAACCAGTCGTCGATAAACATAAAACTACCACCAGTCTCATGCCCTGACGCTCTTCGACCTTCTATGATCATCATCAGAGTACGACGGAACACTGTCTAGCAAGGATTAAACCGAAATGTATATATATGGAAGGAAAAATTGTTCCTCGCTAGTCAGTTTTCAGTCGTTCTCTGATTATGATCATGGAAGGTCGGAACGCGTCAGTATGTGTGATTGACGGTAGTTTTGCTACGTTGTTCAACGACTGGTTAAATACAATGGAATTAGTGCAAGCTTGCAGATTTAATTTAAATAATCTGCAAAAACATTAATGTTCGTAACTACCTAGATATTTTGCAGCCGACGTCTTCAGTCAAGTAGAATATATGAGAAAGTAGCAGAAGTGAGAGTCGCATATCTAATTTTGCTTTATATATATATATTGCGGATTGATCCTCGCTAGTCAGTTTTCAGTCGCAATCTGATAATGATCATGGAAGGTCGAAACCCGTCAGTACGTGTGACTGACAGTAATTTTTCTGTTTTTAGACGACTGGCTAAATTCGATTGGATTGGTGTTTAATTCAAGCTCGCAAACTTAATTTAAATAATTGTTACCACCACCCGCACAATCAACGATTGTTTAATCTTATTACCTATATATATATATATATATATATATATATATATATATATATATATATATATTGTATAAATGTATTAAAAATAGGAAGTGGCAAGTGTTGCCCCATGGAAATATTTTTTTCTTACACATTACATTCATAAACTCTAAGTCGATTGATGATTTGCATAGAATAATCTTTTCTGTCCTGTGCTTTAAAGTAATTTTTGTGCATTTCCGGACGGTCGGTCAATAATACGAAAAGAACACTGGTACATAAGTATGATTGACTTTGTCGTCTATGTTAGCTAACTTATCAATGGCTAGTACTTCACGTTAGTCAACGATATCAATAGAATGATACACATTCATTACAGTTTTATCAAGAAAGAAGTATTGTTTAAAATTCTGTGGTAAAAAGGTTTAGACAACTTAAATGTGTGGGAATGCTGAGAGTCCATAATTAACTTCAGTGAGTTGTATAGTTTGTAATTAATTACCTAATCATAAAATCGGAGGGTTACTTATCTCCAACCAAAATTAACATGCAGAAAATAAAATAAAATTGTCATGATCATTTTATTTATTAATGAATTAATGTCATCTTGTACTGTATCTGTTGGATCCCTGTTTAATTCACTAAAAACCTCATTATTATTAAGATCATAAATTTTCTTATTATAATCAATCCGGTTTTTCAGAAATTTTGATCCGCTTGTTTCCGTTTTAAGACATGTGGCATCTATTGATATTCTGTCTTTCCTTCGGCGTTCTGCTCCAGAATCAGGGTAATATTTATCAATTTCCTAATTAGTTTGATCGGAAATCGGTTTTAAACTTTTAGTGACTAGTTGTGGCATTTCAACTGTCACTGTGATAATTTATTACCTTATCAGGTCATCGATCACGAACGCAGTGATAACATCCTTGTTGATTCGTCCAGATATTTAACTCTAATTGTGGATTGCTTAAAACCTCAAAATTTGTTAAACATAGAATGCTTCCTTTTGGCACACTGTTCTTAAGTAATTACTAATGGTGTTTTGGCATAATGCTCGCCTCTTCTTATAAGAACCTTATGAACATGACATATTGGTTAATGAAATTATATATTTTGCTCTCACTCAATTTTTAAAATTATCCTCGTTCTATAGGACCTAACTTTAAACTGTGTGTCCTAGTTTGCATGCAATTGCTTTTAAAGCGATTTGTTTGTATACTTATACATTTAAGCTGCCAAATGCTGCAAGTCAATAAATATTCTATTATGAACACGGGATTTAAAATTTGATCAATCACTTAGACATATGCATATTAATGCCGTATTCGATTACATACAATACCGAATGGAAATCTGGTAGGTTAAATGTCACATGTTGCTAATTAAATAGCAAATTTTTATAGTCTGAAAGTAAAACTAATCGTAGGATCCTTGCTCAATCTTAAGAATTTCTCAGAATCAAGCGCAAACTGCCTGGTTGCTCATCTATTAATTTTACTCGCAGATCTGTTAAACATAGATCATCAGAAAGATAGGCTGACGAAATGCGAATAGAGCTTTCGCACAATATACTAACTGCAGCTTATTTATATATATTTGCATACCATATCGGAGAACTATGCTAAATAATACATGATTATAACCGATTAAGTGTGCCCAATTGTTTGATGGGCAACAGGATTCTAGTGGTAATTTGCATCAGCTCCAAGCCACAAAAATCTCGTCTCATGAATGCCAAACGCCAATCTTAAACCAAAATTAAAATTAGAGGTACTAAATTCAACCATGGCTTTTAACGTTACTGAGCTCTAGATCTCGATGAGCTGTCACGTAATTCATACAAGCCTGTAGTTGACAATTTCTGGCGCGATGACTAATGTATTTAGTACTATATGGGACTTCGAGACAATAGTCCGGGGGTTTGGAGGGTTCGCCAATTATTACCTTTTTCAAGCCATTATTCTTAATTCGCAAGATTGTCATCGTGATATAAGTTTATTTGCAGCGCATCTAGTCAGTCACATAAAACAAGTTAACTTTTGATTAGAGTGGCATTGTATAGGTTATATTTTTACACCCACATGGTTACTTGAACAGGAACATGTATATGGTCGTCCTCAAGTGATCTATTTAGACTTAATGTATGCTTTTAACTCATTGGATTATAATATAAAATTAAATCTTCTAGGCAAATTGGTATGGTCGTTAAATATATAATAAAAACTTCCGAAATGTTAAATAAAATTTCTGGTTACGTCAGTATCAAAAAATATCGCACAACTTTACTACTAGCAGTGGTGCCCGTCGTGGATGTCTACATTACTCATTATGAACAATATCCTTCCATTCGTTCAAAATGCAGGCGTTAAAGTTCTCTCCGGTGGTATATTAATCAGTATTGACTTTGTAGAAGATATTATTATTCGGAAATCTATAAACTGTCAAGGCCACATTTAGATGATAAGCTAGGGTCGTTCTGTCTGTCGTTTTGAAATTATAACCATTTAAATATGAGATACGTCTACACGATCACGCCAAATCTGCAGCTACAAATTGAATGTCTGGAAGTAGTTGACAATTTTACATACGTTTGTAGTTCTACCAACGTTCGCTATTTATTGGAAAACAAGAATTTCTCACTCTCCCTTAAGGTTGTGTGCATCTGGAAGGTTAGTTTTGTTATTCGTTAGTGAAGTTTCGACCTTTGGTGTCGAAGATCTTAGCAAAAACGCATTTGAAAACCGTTGTTTGGAAAGCATATTTCACATTGTTGACCAACAGCGAATAACCAACACTGACATCCGTAGACGTATTTATGGATCGACGAGTAAGTACTCCATGTTAGATAAAATATTCGGCTTATTATATCTGAGTTTATCCCTCGAAAGTATCACTAGAGGAGCCACGTTGATTAGACACACTCATTTTATTTCTAATCTAATAGTTTATAGGAGTTTACTCATATACGTGCATTCCTTATAGTTACATATGTAAATAATACTTCCACCACTACTTATTCTTCATCATTTTAATTCGTTCAACTTGTGCGTAATTTCATTCTTATTAAAATCATCCACAAATATAACCATTGGAGAGCTCTCGGCTTCAAAAGTGCTCAATAGAAAACCTACACTAATTTATCGGCTTAAACACCGTGTTTAGCCGAGCAAGTGCTACAGTGCGGATTCCGCCCGGCATCAAGACGAAAATGGTTTTACGTTTGCCTTCTGACTTTTCTACTCTGTATGGACTATCATTAATAGCGCGTGGCGACATGGACTCCACTTCTGCTTCCAGGACGTTGTCTCTCACTCGTGAATGTGTACATCTTCACGCATATATTTGTCGCTGGGTTGCACATGTGGTTTGAGTCATATTGTAAGCTCTGCCGAATATGTGATATGGTGCCTTGTTCGTGGAGCCCTTAGGTTACAAGTTCTCTTAACAGTCGTATCTGAATTCAATAAAGCAATTTTGCTGGAGCAAAGCAACATCGCAATGCCTCTTTCATCGTCCATTGCGCTCGCTCAGTCGTGCTAATTTGAGAGCATTAATTTGCAGCCCGAGAATGCTGTAAGTCAAGGTTATTTTGCTACTGATTAAATTCTATAAAATATAAATGTGTACCCTTGTCGGTAACAATGACTTTTGGTGCACCAAATTGAATGACACAACATCTTGTAACCTTCTTTGTTTGTAAGCAAAATTGGTTTCGTGCAGTGACATTGAATGTAATCAGTGCTACTTTTTCCTTTTATGAAACTTATAAAATTGGAATGTAGTACACTGTCGACAAAAGCTACGAAAATCTTTATAAATGCTGGAATATTGTGATCGCAACTGAATTAATCTGACGATGTGTCCAGTGCTTAGGAGTTCCAGCGTTTCATGCCAAATTACCATCAGGTATTCCTATATTGACTCCACACAAACCATTGCACCAGTACTATAACTACTTGGCTTATGGCATTATATTTCTATGATTTTCGGGGACCTCGATAATCGGTGATACCTGGACCGCAGAAATTCTCCTTGGCGCATCGGTTGCGCATTTTACGAATTATATACATTGTTTAAGGATTTCAAATTAATCGCTTTTGATAAAATCTTCTGCGGCCAAGTGCGCAATTATTTGGCGGTTGCCTATAGAATTACATCGTTAGTGTACATTGCTGTGCAAGGAAAATCTGGCACGAATGGGTCTGGTAATGTTTGCGACATCTTTGGAACATTCTTCAAATCAAATGGTATCCGATAGAATTTGAGATGACCTTAGGATACCTGTGACGCCACTTGCCACCAGTTTTCCGGCAGAACGTCATTTTGCCAAAAGCCCTGCTTTATGTGGAGCATGGAAAACCACTCCCGCGCTGGCTACAGGAACATGTTGCGCACAGCAGGATACAGGTCATATTTATTCACCGCGTTTAATATCCGTGAATCAACCACTGGTCGGTGCGAATTCTCTTCTGTAACGTCGAACATAGAAGCCTAATTCACTGGAGGGGTTTGCTCTAGAACGACGGCCTCCTTTTATAACATAGCAAGAGTAGCTGCCGCGTTTTCTTTGAGGGAGCGTCATACACACGATGGTTCGGAATCGCCGCTTTACAGTGACAGATTAAAGCGATTGACAATAGGCTTAGGACATTTGGTGCACTCCCGGAGCTGGGTTATGATGCCGTACTCTGCGCCACTCTGACAACCGAATTGTTTCATATTGACTATTCGAAATCTGGACGTTTCTGCCTCAGGAGGCGTATACGTTTAATTGTACAATGAATGGTCCTAACCTTTTTTATATTAAGGATTAAACCCAATAGGTATGTTGGGGTATTCGCCAAAGTTTAAAATATATATATAGTAGATATCGTAATTATTAATTAGTTGCTTCTTTCTCCATCCGCAGCGATCAGAACCCTAATCCAAGTTTGATCTCTAAGGTCGTAACTTATATAACGGCCAAGAACACTATAGCTTTAACTATTAATATCTATACGTGTGCCAAAAATTTCAGGTTTCTTTCCTTGCGCATGTTATCTGATTCGTAGCACACACTGGTACTTTGTCGATTTTGCGCTTGGATGTGCAAAAGGCTAGAGGTGCATCCTCGATCAAAAAGCCGAGTGGTGAGGGGACACCACTTGTACCAAATTCCCAAGAAACTCCATGAAATGTCACTGGAGCCGGCTTATCCTCCAAAATGAGTCAGCCGCAGTAAAGTAAGTAAGTAAGTATTTACATATTGAGACTAATTCCAGGTCATTGGTTGCTGCCATCTTTCATGGACCCACGGTATATGATGTGAAGTTTTTCCAGCAGACATGTTGCCTCTGTCCGCGTTTGAATGGCGCACATCCGTGATGTAGCTGACTCTAAATTTGTGATCATCGCTAGCGAATTTTGTAAAACCTGAATTTTCTCAAAATTCCATGGTATATTCGACAAATAGCCGCTTCTGGTAGGGCCTAGAAGCTTAACCATGATTAGCTTCATTTATTAAACTTGTGAGGATAGATCAACTGAAGAAGGCTACCGATAAAGGTAGCCGAAATATCTTAAAGAAGAAAACTACTGGAACAATAAAAGCTGTGTTTGTCAAAACGCAGGTCAGCTAATTGTGCGGTTTTTATTGAAGTATTAAACTAACAAAAATTGATTAATTCTTTGGATGATTTTTCTGCCTGCACCATTGAAATCCTCGCATTTCACTTGGAAATGATCGAATGACTGACTGTTTTTATGCTTTGTTGTTTATTCACCATAATCATTGTAGTTTAAATTGAGCTTACTTTTTAATATGATTTTGTATACATATTATTTTGAAATAAATATATGTGCAGATAAGACGATACGGAAAATTTCATAAATATCATTAGCATTGGTAGACGTAAGCGTCTCTAAGCGTGCTGCAAAAATTCGAGTAACTACAGGGATCCAGTTAGTTATACGTGATTTACGCTACATCTATTATTTGTTTCACGCAAATGCTAAAGCATCTTGTTGCCAAATTTGTTTTACTTTTCGTGTAATAAATGCTTCAATGTTAATATCTAACAGAGGTTTTACTGAGTAATTATTGGCCTGATTTTTTTCCACATTTAGTGAAACGATATCAGTATCTGTGACTAAATATATATCTACTAGAATCTTTGTTATGCACGATAGACGAAAAATTTATAGAAAACCAGGCAAAATTGAAAATATTGGCCGAAGTAATACAATTTAACAATAATTAATTGCGCGGGTGATGGTAACAATTCTTTAAACCAAGTTTGCGAGCTTGAAGTAAACACCAATCCCACTGTATTTAACCAGTCGTCGAAGAATATAACAAAACTACAAATAAAATGGGATTGGTGTTTACTTCAAGCTCGCAAATTTGATTTAAAGAATTGTTACCACCACCCGCGCAATCAATTATTGTTAAATTGTATAGCCTATATATGTATATGTGGCGAAAGCTGCAAACAATTAATGTTCGTGACTGCATAGAAATTGTGTAGCCGACATTTCCAGTCAAGTTCGATGTATGCGAGACTGCTAGAGTTGAGAGCCGCATATCTATCTTTGATTTCCATATATATTCAATGCGGTTTGATATTCGATAGTCAGCTTGCCAGACAATAGTCATGCTTCTATGGAATGGACATATTTACTATGACAGTTAAAGTTAATTTAAATGAACTTGAGCTGAATTGTAAAACCAGGTGGGATTACTGTTCAATGCAAATCCGTAAACTGGATTTTAATAATTATAATCTCGTCCCAAAAAATTGTCGCTAGATTTTTTTTCAAAATCATTAAGCATATTCGTGATTATGTATAACATATAATAATGTTTTGCTATTTATTTATATTAGCTGAGAAATTGTTACGAGTAGTCAGTATTCATTTCTTGTATTTCATACTAACCCGCGGACATATGCATTCGACGTTTGTGATATAATCTAATAATTTAAATTTATTTTACCAAGTAAAGTATGTTTTTTCACTTAAATGCAAAACAGGCTATATTTTTCATTGTATATGTAACTACTACTTTACTTTGTTTTCATAATTCAGAAGAAAAACTGATCAATAAGTATGGTCCTTATTATCGGTATGGAGGGCAGTGCTAATAAGCTCGGCGTCGGTGTTATTCGAGACGGCGAGGTACTGTCCAATCCTCGTGTAACTTATATTACTCCGCCAGGTGAAGGTTTCAAGCCAACAGAAACGGCGCGCTTTCATCGTAGTCACGTTGTACGTCTTGTTAAACAGGCTATGAAAGAAGCAGGTGATATTAAATCGACTGACATTGACGCGATTGCGTATACCAAAGTAAGTTTTATGTGCTTTGAATCATTAGATTAAGCGAACAATGCTTGCGTTGGTGATAATAACAATTATATCGACAATGCACGCGGACTAATCACAAACTTGCATTTATTTCAATCTTAAGCCAGAAAATTTGATTTTGAATTTTGTTAACATTATGTTTTCGACGTTTTAATGGTCTACTCGTAATTATTGCTCTAAAAATGAAAAAAATTAGAACTTGTTTTATACAAAACAAAACATTTTGTTACGATGAAACGAGTATACGTAGATGGAGGTTTCCACAATAAAAAATAACACTACTTGTGAACGCCGTTGATGATCCACTAAGATTTAAGATGCGCACTCCTTATCCGCATGCTAAACCCGAATGAGTAAGTGGAATTTATTGTCATCAGAAAAATAATTTTTGCATTTTGATTTAAGAAATGCACTTTTCGTATGCTGCAAACTGAATAATTAGATGGTAATTACATTGTCGACCTAGAGGGAAAACCAACAAACACAAATGAAATTCATTATGAAATTGAATAAGAAAGCTAGCCTACCGATTAAGATTCCATATGGTCGCTTGCTTCGAATATAACGTTCACCAGATCTTATGAACTACACCAATAACCTGTCCAAAAATGTTTTACATATATGCACAAAATGCTTCGTGAAAATGTTAAATTTCCTATATTTAAATGGTTCAAAATGTCTATTTTGAAGCATCTTCATTCAATTCCACGCTTATCACATGCTTTAGTGATTGGTTAGCACTGTGATAAGATTAAATATAGTAAGCAACGATACTTTCACATGAAAAACTAAAATGTACAAAAATTGCTCCGTTCCGGACTGTGAATTATAGAAATATTTGTACATCATTTGTAATGTATATGTTTATTTTGACCTACAGAAATACCGCCTGCGCAACTGATTATCCATGATAACTGCGCGTAGTACATAATTAAATGAACATTGGTAGCGCGGGCGGTGACAATTAATTAAATAAAGGCTGCGATCTTCATATAAACGGCTGTCCCATGATGTACATACATTTTCACTAAACTAAGAATTCTATAACGCTGAATAGTCATTTCATCCATAAGATGGGTTTCGTCCTTATTGGGAACTAATCACGTACAGGCCAGAATTTTCCGCGAACAGTACTCCAACCTGGTCAATTCTGCTTTGAAATCAGTTGCTCTAATCACTGAGTGTCGAGAATGGAATCTTCGATTGATGGCCGGAGTCGCAGTAAAAGTAAACCCTCAGTCTCATAGACAGACATTATTATTTGTGACATCGCGCACTTAATCACACAGTACCATATAGTCACAGGGCGAAATATAATTGGGTGGGCGAAATCTGCGAGAATGGAACGACAGCAATAGACTAGGGCAGCCGCCTGGTGATTGGATTATAAGCTTAGTTTCTTGTGGTGTACGTCGTTGATGTGAGTTTTTATGAATTTATGACTCATTGGGCTTCACTGGTGGAACTTTGACGATGTTAGTTTCTCATACCCGGCAGGTCAAGGAGAAAAGGTTAAAATAATACAGTCAATCCGTCATTATGAGCGGGCGAAAGTTTTTATTCACAGCCCACACATACTTATGCAGTTCAAGCCTATGTGACAGTGAATAAAATAAGTTTTACTAATGTTGCTTTGCCTTAACGCAGATTTGGCCTTAATGGTGTGGTTTAGATGTGATGTTTGCCTCACCGATTCGGCAGGATGGCTCAGTGATTAGAGCAACAGATTCCGAAGTAGACGTGCCCAGGTTCGAACCCTGTCCGCGGTAAATTCTGGACAGTATGTGATGAGTTCCCAATAAGAACGAAACCGATCTTGTGAATGAAATTCCTTTTCTGCATTATACAATGCTTAATTTATGCTGACAGATGCATATCATAAAGGGCCAGGCGTTTATAACAAAATCGCAACCTTAATTATATTAAATGCAATAAAGCATTAGATAGATGTCGTTTTCTTCTGTAATTAAATTAATTAGACTGGAAAATTTTTCGTTAAATTTTTAATAATAAATAATTTAAATAATGCTTTTAGCATAAAATATGAGAAGCATTTATTCGGACAAAAAACCAATGAGAATCCCCATCTGCACCCACTTAACTGTTAAATGAATTCTGGTTTCAAATATGTGATATGATACGTCCTGATCGTTAAGCACCTTTGATGGACGGCCATAGTCACAGAAACGGTAAACAAGCAATCTCAAAATTAGACATTGATTTTTGTGAAAACGCGCAATTAATCACACAGTACCATATAGCCAAAAGGAAAAATATACTTTGGTGGACGAAAATGTAACGACAGCAGAAGTCCAGGGCATCCGCCCGGTAACTCTGGGATATCAGCATAGATTTTTCTGGAGTAAATCGTTGACGTGATGGTTTTTTTGAACTTATGACTCATTGGGCTGCTCTGGTGGAGCTTAAATACTGTTATTTTATCATACCAGACAGGTCAAGGAGAAAAGGTTAGACAAAAACAGTCAATCCATCACTATGAGTGGGCGAAAGTTTTTATTCACGGCCCACACATAACTATGCATTTCACAATTTTGTGACAGTGAAGCTTTATTATTCCACAATGACAATTTTTGTAGTAATGCAAAAGACGTTTCACTGATGCTTCCTTGACTTTACGCTAACTTCGCCATAATGGTGTGGCGTAGAGGTGAAATTGACCTCAGTTCTGTGTGTTATATAGATAAATATACTCATGGTAACTAGGTGGTCTCTCTCTCTCGTAAATCTCACCAAAAATTTGTGTGCCAAAACTTATTTTTGTTGTTATTTATAAACATTTCCTTGTTCTTGTTTTTATTCTTATTGTTATATTACAGTGAAACCTTTTTTACTATTGGCTTTTGTATATTTATGCGTGATGATGATGAAAAGGCATGTTCATCTGTTTACGTATGTATTCATATAGTATATGTTCAAAAATATGCATGTGGTCTACACTTCTATATTGTAGGGACCTGGTATGGGCGCACCTCTAATGACTGTGGCGATTGTGGCACGAGTGTTGTCACAGTTATGGAACAAGCCTCTGCTTGGTGTTAATCACTGCATCGGACACATTGAGATGGGTCGTCAGATAACTGGAGCCAAATCGCCAATTGTTCTTTATGTCAGTGGTGGCAATACTCAGGTTATAGCATATACAGCTGGACGCTATCGCATTTTTGGTGAGACAATCGACATAGCGATTGGAAATTGCCTAGATAGGTTAGTTTAATTTGATTATCATTTTATAGCGAGACATTTGGTGCATATTACACGTCAAGAAGTTGCAGCTAATTTTTGTTATATCTGGTAGATAATATTTTTATGAAAAAGGATTTTAAGGCATTAATAAAGCTGTTTTGGGGCAATAATTTCACATAGTGTATTATCGAGACTGATTTTAATATGTCTCTAGTGCTGGAACAGGGCGATTTTTAATATCATAATCAACGATCAATATACTTATATACTACATCACGCCATTACACTTGCATAATATAGTGATGCTAGACTGTCGCGTAGCAGTGAATTCTATAGATATTTGTGTGCTGTTTAGTGTATGTGTAGTATATGTTGCGCACCTAGTAACAAAGTACAGTGGTACCTCGAGATACGAGCAACCTAACATACTAGTTTTTTGAGATACGAGCCGGAGCTCGGGCCATATTTTCGTTCAAGATTCGAGCCGTGCTTCCGGAGCGTCACGCTAGTTGGCGCGCAGGGTCAAGCATCATCCAAGAGAATCTCTCGCCCACTCGCACGTGTTACCCGCTTGAATCGAAGTTCTTATTGTGCACTGTACTATATTTTGTTTGATTACTGAGCTTCTGTTGTGTTATCATCGGGACGAAGAAAGTAAGTGCTAAGGACAATTGTGACAGGAAGAAGAGAATGATCTAGATAGAAATAAAAGAAAAACATGAGCGTGGCGTAGTAGTGATTGAACTCGCAAAGATCTATGACCGTAGAGAATCGACAATTTGTACGATATTGAAGCAGAATGATGCCATCACGAGTGCTACACCAGCAAAAGGAGCCACAATTCTTTCCCAATTTAGGACAAATATCCACGAGGAAACGGAGAAGCTTCTGCTCGTGTGGGTGAAAGAGAAGTTGGCAGGAGATGCACTGACGGCGACGGTAATATGCGAGAAAGCACGGAGTATTCATGTCGACTTAGTGAAGAATGAAGCATCATATTTTGTTATGTATTTGTTAATTATACATGTTTTTTGTTATTTAAAAATATATCTTTATTCATAATTTACAATGAGTTGGGGATTTTTCATAGGTCCTGAACGGATTAAATCGAATTCAGTTATTTTAGAGATACTAGCCGATTGACTTACGAGCTCCGTACTGGAACGAATGTGATCAGAAGGATAGACCAAAGACAGAGCGAACAGAAGGTATAATTTCATGTTCACATTCCTGTCATTCTTACTGTTGATTCATCAGTAGGAGCCGACATTACGCCCCATAAACATTATGTTTTGGTGAAGAGTGTGGGTCAATTAGACGGTACAATCTTTTATACGAATGCGTACACCTGTAGTAGTAGGGCTAACTGCATATAAAATCTTAGAGGATTTGACTTCATAGCCTACTCACTACATATAATACACATACAGAGCGTATAAAATTTACCAACACTACGCTTGCCGAGTGGGTACATGGTACCAGCACAATCGATTTTAATATATGCTATATTTCCGCAGCAAAAATAATCTAACTACTATATATGTGATGTCATGATTACTGCAAAAAGCGATAACTAATATCGATCAAGCTCCTAGTGTATGGATTTTTTAAAGTGACAAGTGTTTGGAAGTATTTATAATTCTCAATTTTGGTGGTTTGCAGATTTGTATAGGAGATTGTACCGTCCAATTGTCCCACAGTCCTCACCAAAACATATAGTGGGTATAGGGCATAATACCGGCACCTGCCCATTTGTCGCCATTAAGCACGAAACGAATTGACGCATGAGATTATACCTTGTGTTCATTCTGTCCTTGTTTTATCCTTATGGTCATATTTGAATTATTTTTTTGCTATGTGCGCCACACCTAATACAAATTTGCATATATATCAGTTCTCCGCAACAAAAAATATAAAATGCATTTGTTTAAATGCCTAACGTTTATTAAGAACCTATAGCCGTGCGATTGAATTAGACTTTGTCTGGTCTTCGTTTTATCAATTCTCAATCCTTTATTTTCAAAGTGATGTGTTTGCAACTATGACTGGTACGCAAGGGTTTCAGAACAATTATTTCTTTAAAATATGTTTTACGCAATTTTTTTTATTGTAATGAGGGTATATAGCTACTAATCTGCTCATCTTGGCTGGTTTGTTTACGTGACTATGTATTTTATTTACGAACAAGAAATGGCATATCTTTAGTTTAATCATCTATTATTTTTATGTAGGGAATATGAGCGAGTGATTAAGTACCTTGATTGGCGCAGATTAATAATATTGAGCCCTACTGATCTTCAGTCTAAGGAAGTATTTAAAACTGGTGCTGATCGCCTCTTAAGCGTAGACGTATTATTTTAGTATCTAACATGTCTATAATTACGCTTAACTCACTGTGTTAGAGATATCTTTTGGAAGTCTCTGATAAATATCACCTTTACACATGTATATGTGAAATGCTCATAATCGCCATTAACAAAGATTAGTTGTTCGATGCCTATACACTATTATTGCATTAGCGGGCAATTCCTGTCTGTATCTTCGATTTCATGATTCTAGGATTTAAATTCTAAGCTTGTTCGTACACATAATTAAAACTGATAGTAGTTGTTTTTCTCTTAGCTAGCTAATTAAACAAATCGTTCAATGACGATTTTTTTCTTATTTTTCTAAAAACCTTAAAGTTAATTTTCCTTTTAAATCAGGAATAACAACAATTTATGTTTACAGAGTTCAAATGCACATGCCAACAAAAGCACAGCCATACACTCGAAGACTATATCTGTTGCATTCATTGTCTAATATGTTTACTAATTTGCAAATTAAAGAAATTGAACCATGTATTAGTCTCAGCTGCATATACATTGCCATAGAACGGCTATGGAGATTCACCAAAATATACACTTATCGTCTACCACCTTTCAAGAGGTGAAAAAAATAATTGATTGGCGGTTGTTTATCACCACAAATTATTTGAAGTATTGCCTCACAAATAAAAGATACTGATTTATTTCTTCCTTTCGCATGCGTCTTATTTGTTCGCTATTTTTACAAAATAATGACAGATTTGCTCGATTGATAAACTTGTCGAACGATCCCAGTCCTGGATACAATATAGAAAGAGAGGCGCGCAACGGCCGGCGGTTATTAGAATTACCCTACACCGTTAAAGGCATGGATGTTTCATTTGCAGGCATACTGTCCCATTTGGAAGAACGCTTGCCAATGTTGTTAGGAGACGACAAAAGCTCGACAAGTAATAGCAGGGATAATAGTTCGAATGGCAGCACTGAGGAAATAGCGAATAAACGTGTGCGCAGACTGAAAAATCCCAGTTTAACGAACAACACTGAGATGTGTGACGTTCTGACTGACAGCGACTATACAGAGAAATATACAGTAGCTGACCTCTGTTTCAGCCTTCAAGAGACAATATTTGCTATGTGTGTTGAAATTACCGAACGTGCAATGGCTCATTGCAATTCAAAGGTAATACCCATTTCCCCCCATTTTACTAAACTCATTATTTATTTCCTACGATAGTAGTCTAAAATCGACTTCAAAATGAAACCCCATATGATTTGTGTATACTTCGCGTTAATTCAGTTTGCTCAACCATATTGTCAGTATTGTGCCTCGAAGACGTAACGAGAAAGAACTAGAAAATTCTTGTGATTGACTCTGAAAACTTTTTTTACAAGATGATGCAACATGGTAGTAATGTATGGATTATATTTACGCAAAATGTATTGTTCATAAATTAATCACGGACATGGTTGCATCGAAGAAAAAGGTTCACGAAACGCATGTTTAATAGCACCCATTGACTGATATAAGTGTTTTCACTTGGATTTTAGAGGCAAATTCATGTCCACAACTTCGACATTAGATTTGTATCCGAGCACGCGTGAAATGCGTAACTACGAGCTTGGATTTTGACACCTAATGTTCATTTAAAATACACCAAAATTTATGAATGCCATGGTTAGGTGACAGTGATTTATCGATATACTGTACTCGTGCAATGCTGTTTATAAGTTAGTAGTAGCTAGATAATCATCCATTTTTCGGCGGTGGCTACAGTCTCTGCTAAAGATATGCTTATTCTGATAATCATTTATAAAAAAGTATTTAGATTGTACAAAATTCGATCAAACTATTACAAGTCATATATCACACTTTAGACGAAGATTATTTGTTTTCTGAATAGGAAGTGCTCGTAGTGGGCGGTGTTGGCTGTAACGTTCGTCTACAAGAAATGATGAGAAAAATGGCCGAAGAACGTGGGGCAGTGCTCTACGCTACTGATGAGCGATATTGTATCGATAACGGCGCCATGATTGCTCAGGCTGGCCTCGAAATGTTTCGCTGTGGTCAGCGCACGCCACTGTCTGAAGCAACCGTGACGCAACGCTATAGAACTGATGAAGTGGAGGTTACATGGCGTAAAGATTAAATTTTAAACGTTCATCTGTATCACTTGAGTTTTCCATACGTTGTATAGAACTTCGGTGTGCCTTGGCTACTTTCTCTCGGAACTGCTTAGTAAATTATTTACTGAAACTTCCATGAAGTATGTATGCATTCAGAGTAAAATTGTCATCATTGTACTGCAGGAATATTTCAATTTTAACATTCTACAGTATCCAATGAGACAGTTCAAAATATACATTTATTCTAAATTTGACGATTTTTAAAAATAATGGTATAACCTTTTGAGAAAAAATTCTGTACGCCTAATTTGGCAAAAAATGTATTGTGAATATGTGGCTTAAATATGATATTTTATGAAATTGCGACATGTTTATCAGTACGAAGTTTGACTTAAATTTGACTTTTTATCGTACTCGATTTCAAGCTTAAATAAATATATAGGGATACCAATAAAATGATATTTAAAATATAAATCATATGTATTTCATGAATTTTTAGAATTCTTTATAATTGCACAGAAAATTAGTATCCACATTCTTCTTAAAACTCAAAGTAAATGTAAATAAAAAACTCAATAAATGAAAGAGTAGAATACAGTTTAAAAATTATATCAAAATTAGTATTAAAAAATATCATTTTACTGAGACACTAATACTGATTCCCGATAACAGAACAATAAGCAAATCTTTTTTCGAAATGGAATGCTAACCAAGTCCATTAAAAATAGAATAAATGATGGATAAATACATGGTCAAATAAAAAGAGAAATGTTATCATAAATATGAAGAAAATAAAATACTCCAAAAAAATTACGGTAAATCTAACATAGAATTAGATTTCAAAATTTGTTGAATTGTATCGTACACTTGTTGCATAGACGGAATTAACTCTATCTTTACCAGAATAGCACATTGATCAGTGTTCAGTTTTATAACTCCTGGTACATCGTCAGCAAAGGAATAAGCTTTGCCAACTGCCAAGTCTATATTAGAATTTTCTACGACAATTTCAGTGTTAACACATGCCAATGAAGAGTCTTCGTTTTCAAACGTGTTTATCTTTGCAAACATATGTTGTTTTACTGAGTCCGGCAAGGATTCAATTCTAATCGGTGGCTGGCATTGCACCATATCCTCTATTAAACGCTCGCGAGCGGGTAGTGCATAGAAAGCTAATCCAACAGTCTTACGGACTACCCATTTATGATGAGGGGCCAAAGTAGTCTCGTAGGCCTCACGTACCAGACTTTCCAATGATGTACCGTCGACACCTAAAACAGTTTTTATATTCGGCAATATAAAATTAATCACTTCGCGCACAAATTATCATTTACAGTTTTACAAATTTAGTTTTGGCCCGATAAAGGAAGAATAACTTACATTAATCCATCTTTATACGCATTTTCATGCAACTAGAGAACGGAGTTTTACAAACTTTCATAATTTAGAGGCTCTCTTCAAAGAAAATTTTCGAGATCATATAAATGATTGGTTGAGAAAATATCATCCAAGCAGACAATTTAATTATAGCATTGCGTAAAATGTAATCAAGCCAGCTAGATTGATGAAGCCTTATTGAATTTTCAAAATGTATTATTGATTTAGCGTTGCATATTCGTTTCTAATTTTTATCATACAACCGCCTATGATATTTAAATCTAAAAACTCAAAGCTCACCAGTGTGTAGCAACACTGCACTTAATAATGCACTATATTCAACTTTTAAGACTATATTAAATACTGTTGTTTCCCCATAAATGGACAGGTCTGAAAATAGCTAATCTAACCTTAGTACTTTGCATATTCGCCTCGTCAATTATATGGCCCAAATTGAAGAAAGGATTGTAGAAAGTGGACATTCTTCTATAATTTCAATATTGTGAGGTGTTAAAATAAAAAGCTCGTATACTACTGAGGACTTAACAATCTATGAGATTGGCACGCTGTGCACCTTAAAATGAAAATAAATCAAGATTTTACCGATCTAAAAGTGTCATTCTGAGACACGAAATAGTCAAGGGTAGTAGAAAAACATACGATGACAAGGGTACGTAATTAAGTACTTCATTCAAATATATTATATAAATAAATTCTATTTTAGCCGCTTTAAAACCTGACTAAAGGCATTTCTAAGGCTTTTGACTTCGTCTTATACGGGGCGACGGAATCTCTCGTTAAATGACAGCATTCAGAGAAGTATTACAAAACGAATTAATTTATATTTTCGGGTATTAAGCAAGCGAACACTAGACATCAAAAAGCATAATTTATACGAGTTACGTGCACATAGCTCTATTGTAAGCTCTGTGAAACTTAGGTCATTTTCTTTCTCTTCCAATAGTTCCAGCAAATTTCATTAAACTGCCGGTCGGTCAAGCTCACTGTTTGCTGATTTGGTCACCGCGACATTTATATAGAGCGTATTTATTTTAACATTTTTATTGATCTTGAGATGATGTACGATATCTCACCCAGGAATATCGTCGGAATATCTTACAATTTACTGCTATTGCTCAATTACCCATAGCAACCTACTTAGCTTATTTAATTCCAGATGCTCCTCAACTGATCATATTGTAATCGAGCTGAGCCCAGTCACAGCTAATCTTACAGAGTAAAATTTGATCGTTTTAGTTGAACTGGTTCGAATGTTGCGACATAAATTTTTTATTTATGTTGAAGATTTACACTTGTTACGCCAATGCTAATTCTAGTCTAATCGAAACTCTTTTTACATACACGCGTAACGATCGTTTTGGCGAGTGAAACAATGACAAGCTAATGTTCGTCAATAGTGATATTATAAACTAAATGGACATACAAATATAAAAGAGCAATAGTTTTCACCTTTTTCCTTTTAACCTAATTCACACGCCGAAATGTGTATAACGTCATTTTAAAGTCTGCTGAATTTATTCACATATTCTGCGGCAGTTTCATCTATATTAGCAACGGAGTACAATGGAAAGTGACCGTCACACATATCTATACATATTCCTGATTTTTATTTGTAGCTTTACCTACTTCATTGTTGAGCTAGTGTCTTTGCCATTAAATAAATATTATTATAAGATGCAAATAAGCTGATATGCACATAATGAGATTAAAAGAATTTATACGAAAACAAAAAAGGTTTGTGATCGACTCGCGCCCACGACCTATTAAGTCGAATCACACGAAAATATTATATACGGAAGCAATGGATAATGTTGACAGAAGACCTAATATTCAACGGATCCTCAACAGACTGCGAAGATGTCACTCCTTTGTCTCATGTGTTCATCGCATCGATCGTTGCAAAATTGATGCGCCCGTGACGCACTAAACGGAAGTTATGTATTCTGCTGGGAATCGAGATTCCATCATTTATATATATATATAATAAAAGTGATAG
>JAQBSW010009776.1:0-27167 GCA_029291075.1 Eudiplozoon nipponicum | reverse complement strand
TATGAATGTATGAATGTATGAATGAATTTTTGTTTGCATAGATGTATGTATTTATGGTCGTGAGTATGTATATATATTTTTTTTATTTATTTATTTATATATATTTATTTATGTATGTAAATGTGTATGTATCTATGTTTTTGTGTATTTATATATGTATAAATGTGTGTATGTCTGTCTTTATGTATGTACTAATGTATGAATTTTTATTTGTTTGCGTAGCTTTATGTATGTTTGTATATATATATATATATATATATATATATATATATATATATATATATATATGTATGTATATATATATAGTATATATAAGTATATATATTATTATATCTGTATTTATGTATGTATGTATGTATGTATGAATGTATGTATGTATGTAGGTAAGTATAAATTTTTGCATGTATGCATATATTTATGTTTGTGCGTTTTTATGTATTTATAAATCTATGTATTTATGTATGTTTTTATTTATGCATGAATTTATGTATGTAATTATGTATGTATATATGTATGTAAGCTTATGTGTATGCATGTGTGTATGTTAGCATGTGTTTATTTATTATATATGTATATGTGTATGCATTCATAGATGTAAATGTGTAGGCATTTATGTATTTTTGTTTGCAAGCATTTATTTATCTATAAGTGCATATTGGCTTCGGTATATAGACCTGTCATTATGTATGGATTCAAGGATAAAGATGGATTTTCTTTTCATATTTGAGTGCGTGAGTTATAGTGTTTGTTTATAGCTATGAATTTATTCGTGTTCAATTGTGTTATTATCCCTTTAATTATTCGTTTTATATTTTTGTTCTTGTACGTACGTATTTCTATTCGGGAGTTTTATAGCCAAATGACACAATTAGTTTAACAAAGCCATTCTATTTTCTCTTAGAACTGCAACTATATTAAAATACTAATTTATACGTTGAATAGTTTTAATGCATATTTTAATTAACAAGTCGCCTACCAACTAATTAGATTATGTTAGTTCTACACACCGTTTTGTCATATGGTGTTCTTTTATGTCAAAATTATTTATAACTTGATTCATTGATTGAATTGGCTAATAACTTATCTACTGATTTATGAATTCATTCAATTTTATGATTGATGAGCAATTAAATTGTTGTGCGGTAAGATTCAATTAGGGTCAGTGATGCATAATGTTTATCCAATCAACCAGGTCTATTTTCTTGCATTTTCCAATTAGATTTGATGCTTTTTTGTTGAATAAATAATTATTCTTATATATATATATATATATATATATATATATATATATATATATATATATGTGTGTGTGTGTGTGAAATAATAATAGGCTAACCAAACTAACTCAATGATTTCAGAGGTTTTCAAGGGTTTGAAATTAAAAATTAGATTTCGCGAATTATGAGTTCATGAATAAATTCATTTCGACTTAATCGGTGTAAATTGTGAAGTTCCTTGTGTTTAATATCACTTTACTTTGATGGGCAATAAATTATAACTGGTGTTTATGAATTTATCTGATTATCGGGTTGCGATCCGATTTGTTTGCATCCGATGTCTTCCTGATTTTTCCAAAATTTTCGATATCCAGATATGGATATCTTTTTCAATGGAAAGCGCATCACCTACTAAGTTGACAATCAATATGTCAAGTTGAAATATTAGTTTATGAATTCTGAACTGATTAAACTACAGCTTGCAGACTGGATTCGTTGTAATTTATTAAACATTTACGACGCATAGCCTCAGTGCCTTCAATTGTCAACTAATTTTTTTCGCTATTGAATTTTGTTTCGAATTCACGGGACGTAATTTTGAGTAGCTTTTAATAACAAAAGTAAAAATGCCAAAAATCCAATTAATGTATGATGTAAGACATAAACCAGAAACGGTATGTACAGAGTATACTTTCATGGACTCACGTGATGGTGGCTTATTGAATACTCATCGGAAGAATTCGGCACTGCACCTTATATCCAATACAGAATTGAGCTAGTGATTTTCAACGAAATGCTTTCTGCTTAAAACTAGTCGCTATACCTGGGACGCAGGCAGTAATGACATTACAAATTTTGTTCATGCTTACCCAAAATCTTCTTTTCGTGTATGAAGTAACTCGGAAATGAGCACGTCCTGTCAAATACATAAATTATTATAATCAAGGTTGCGATCTTGATATAGACACCTGACCCATTAATTACTTACATATTTCAGTATAAACTAAGAATTATATAGTGTAGAAAAGTCAATTCATCCAGTAGACCGGTTTCGTCCTTATTGGGAACCCATAATTGGAAATACATAAATTCATCAACCATTTTATTCTTACCATCTTATAATATAGAAATATTGTGTGGAAAAGGACAATGATTACGATATAAAATTTTAAGTTTACTTTTTCTCTCTATTTTATATCGTTTATCATTCATCACCCACCGTATAGAACTCGTTTCGATTTATCGAAACGCTAAACACAACCAAACCAACACACATACACATACTTATATATATATATACAAACATGCATATATAAACACAAACATACAAATACATACATACATACATACATAAATACATACATACATACATATGTACATGCATACATACAGACATGCACTTATACTTAAATACATGCATTAATATATTCATGCATGCATACGTACCTAAATACATGCATATATAAAAATGATTTATCAAAACTTTTGATGAATAAAATGCAAATTTTCAGATATTTTTTGAAAAATTCCACAGTACGGGCCTCGTCTTGTGAAATTCCACAAGATGCGATCGTGGATTGTCATTTTGCACTATCAGTTTCGCAAAGATCTGATTGAACCTCATTTTGAAGTATGCATTGAGTCGTCTTCGTAGTGGCTGGGATTTTAGTGAAACTGATAATGCAAAGCGGCAACTCACGATAGAAAGTCGTGGAATTTCGTAATGCAAATTGTGTTCTCTTTGAATTTATCAATCGCTATGAAGTAGAAGTTGGGTTAATTGACCTATCGACACTGGTCTCATGTCTAGGTTTATACCATGCACCTCCTCCAAAATAATAAAGTCACTATTTTTAAAGGACTATAATATATAAGTTAAAATTGCTTAACAAATATAAATTTACAGGAGCAGCTTTTAAAGAAGTAAGCACGAAGTAATTCTGTTTGAGCAGCACTTAACAATATAAGTCAAAGTGTTTACGAAGTGGCTGGGTAATCACATGTACCAAAATTGCGCAGTACTTTATGCTAGCTCCTCTGTGGTAATTTTAGCTTTTCGAGCATAGAATTATAGATAAAATGTAGATTGAATGGCAGTAAATAATGACAAAGATATCGGAGATGCTGTTTGTGATGCCGGTCATCAATCAGAAAATCCTCATATGGCTATCGCATACGATCTACATTATATCTCCTATAAATGCACTAATTAGCGAAAATTAATCATGTGTAGGTCTACATTCCATGACTACGCTTAGCGAGTTGAACTAAAAAGTCGATTTAAACATTCCTACTCGCCTTGGATAAACAGTAAATTTATCTTTTCCTCTTGCACCAACATGCTGATGGAACTGCATGTTCGATACGTAAATCTATTCTTAGAATTTAAAATTGTTGTGGGTTCTGACGAGTGGTTGATTTCGATCATTGTAGCACTTACTGAGAAAGCGGGCAACTTTCTATACTAGATATTTTAATATTTTCATAGACTTCGATTTATGACCTACCCAGATTCGAACCCTGTCCGCGGAAAATTCTGGGCAGTACGTGATGAATTCCCAATAAAGACGAAACCAGTCTACTGGATGAATTGTCATTTCTACACTAGAATGTGCTAAGTCTATACTGACAGATGAATGCGCATAATGGGTAGGTGTTTGTTTCAATATCGCAACCTTGATAAAAGTAATTCTGTAAATATATTTTGAGAGTTTGACCAAAATACCGATTGCATTGTTTTTAACCAGTCCGACAACTTAGTAAGACTACTGTCAGTCACAGGCACTGACGTGTTTAGTTTTTCCATTATCATCATTTGAGTACGACGGCAAACTATCTAGCGCGGATCAAACCGCAGTGCATATATTTGGCTCCCGCCTCTAGTAATCTCACATACATTGTACGCACCTGGAAATGTCGGCTACACAATTTCTATGAAGTCAGTAACAATAACATTTTGAAAGTTTTCGTTATACACACACACACATATATATATATATATATATATATATATATATATATGTGTGAGAGAGAGAGTTAATATAATTAAGCAACCATGATTGCGCGGTTAATGATAACAATTTTTAAAATCAAATTGAAATTGACACGAATTACATTGTTTTTAACTATTCAAACAATATTAAGCTGTACCATCCTATTACTCCACATTCTTCTACCAAATATAAAGTGGTTAAAGGGCGTAATACCGGCTCCTACTGATGAGTCGCCAGTAAGCACGAAACGAATGTGCATGAGATTATACTTTCCGTTCATGCTGCCTTTGGTTTATCCGTCTGGTCACAACTGAACTAATTTCTTACTAGGTTCGCAACACCTAATACATACTTGCATATATACTAGTTCTTCGCAACAAACAGTATTTGATAGCAATAATCCCGTTGGTCACAATTTCTGACCCATTTAGAACTTCTATGATCGTCATCAGAGTACGACAGAATAAACATAGAATATTCTTCATTTATATGACGTAAAATTTGAAATAGAATTTCAGGAAGACTTGTAGACATGTTTACAATCTACTGATCTGAGATGAAGCTACGCTGAAAGTTTAATGTCTGATATCATTATGATCAACAAAATTAATCTTTTCTTCTTTGTGAAGAACTTCATCATTTTTCCAAATTACTTTTAAATCCGAATTCTAGAAGGCACCCAAATATTTCAGATAACCTTTAATATTCTTCCATGCTAAGTTAGGTTAACTAAAGCATATCTTGTGTCAAAGTTTATAGCATTTCCTGAATTAATATTGTTTAGCCGAAATATATCCGAAAAAACTACTGGAACAATGAAAGCTGCGTTAGTCAAAATGCAGATCAGGTAATTTATAGCATTTCGTTGTAAATTAAACAATAAAGTTATCATGTAGCTTAATTATAACAATTACTCTTTCGCCAAATAGAAAAACTGCGTGCTGAGCGTTGGTCTTTTTGATAATAATGTATTTTTTGTAATGAGGTAACGGCATGTACGACTGACGTTAATTTCCAATTTTGAGCGACTGGTCTTGTATAATGAGATTAGTGTTTATATCAATTTCACAAATTTGATTTATACAAATATGATTAATTTTTTACTTAATAATTGGGTTGCGATCCGATTTGTTTGCATCCGCCGTCTCTCCGATTTCTACAGAATTTTCGATCTCCGGATATGGATCTTTTTTCAATGGAAAACACTACTAAGTTGACAATCAATATGTCATATCCGGAGATCGAAAATTCTGGAGAAATCTGGAAGACAGTGGATACAAACATTGAATGAAAGCAAACTAGAGTGCAAGACACGGTTTCGTAACTCTGACTCGAAAATAAGCTGAAAGACTAGCATGCTTTGATGACAGATATGTATTCAATGATACATATTCCGGAAAGCTCTTTGATGTCAAACGTCAACAGCAAGTAATCTATCGTAAGCGTTTGGCCACTCATCAGTAGGAGCCGATATTACACCCTATACCAACTATATATTTCAATTAGGAAAATGGAAAAATTGGACGGGACAATCTCCTATACGAATGTGTAAACTTGCAGTAGTGGAGCTAACTTCATACAAAGTCTTCGGCAATGCGACTTCAAAGCCAATTCACTATATATAATATATATACCGAGCCTGTAAATGGTACCAACACTATGTTTGTTGAGTCGGTACCTGGTACAGGCCATATTGTTGCGGACTAGGTACAAGGCACCGATACGATTATTTTCCAATGCCGCGTTTTGCGTACGCGGGTAGTAGCTTTGCACGGACAATTTCACAAAGATCCGATTGATCACAATTTCCAATTTTGCTTTGTCTTTGATCGGGCTGAGTTTGTATTCGACCCAATGGAAATGCGGTTCTATCACATCTTTGTTTACTGGCGACGTTTCGGAAGGTGAATCCCCTTTCCAACAAGATTAATTTCAAGTAAGCACGAAACGAATGTAAACATCAGATTAGACCTTCCGTTTATGATGACTAGTTTAACCTTCGTGTCATATTTGAAAAAAAATTATTACCATTTGCGCAACACCTAATACAAAATTGCATATATATATATATATATATATATATATATATATATATATATATATATATATATATGTAAGTGCTCTTCGATACTCTATCTTACAGCTAGATACTGTTTGTTGCGGAGAACTAATATATATATATATACATATATATATATATATATATATATATATATATATATATATATATGCAATCATGTATAAGTGTTGCCCACCTAGTAAAAATTTAATTCAAATATAACCAGAAGAATAAACCAAGGACACAATGAACGAAAAGTATAATCTCGTGCACATTCATTTCGTGCTCACTGGCGTCTCATAAGTAGGAGCCGGTGTTACGCCTTTTACCCATTTTATATTTGAGCGTGGAGCATACCGTCCTAGTTCCCCACATTCCTCTCCAAAATATAAATTGGGTAAAGGGCGTAATACCGGATCCTACTAATGAGTCGCCATTAAGCACCAAACAAATATGCACGAGATTATACTTACCGTTCCTGCCGTCTTTAATTTATATATTTGAAACACAGTATCTAACTGTTATACCCTAATCGTCCAAAATCACCAGGTCAATATTTAGGGTAAATCATATATCATGTCTTCCATTCTCATCATTAACCCTCCAAACTATAATATTTATTTACCAAAAAATTCACCGAACTAAAGCGATTTTCTTAAACTTGACGACGATCTGCCAACTGCTACTTTTCCACATTAGACAATTCGACAGTAGTAATAAATTGTCATAAAAGAATGATTCAGTACCAAACGAGGTAGTAATCAACGGTTACCATAAAGCATATAGATATCAAAGTGCGAGGAACGGGGTTACAAAGCGAATGTAACTGCAAGCAGGAAGATACTTGTAACTTGCCATCTTAGTGATGATTACTTGGGTAGCCGACACTTGTACTGATGGTATTAACGATATATATACATAATATATTATTATATATAAGTATATATATATATTATTATGCTATAATTTTTAAGCGACTAAACCAATTTGTTGTGTAACCTTAACAACGGAATTTTTGCAGATGCAATTCAAAAGAAACAACATTTAAGGAATCTTAGATGGTTCATAAAGTAAGTCATCTAAAGAATTTAAAATCTTTTATTTACCATAATTTATGCAGATTAGTGAACTTGGGAAATAAACGTATGGCTCACCGAATATGCAAATGACATTCAAACCATTATGGTTGGAGCAGGAAAGAAATAGACGTTATTTAAAATTATGTCATGTTGTGTGCACAAACAAAAAACTTGGCAGTAAAAGTTAGACAGTATACATGTTAACAAGGTAAAAATTCTGTTGAACAAAGACCAGAAGATTCTACAGATTTTATCATGTATAATTGGTGTTGCGATAAACGCACAGGTAACGTGTTAACTAGCGGTGACCTTACCGTTTAGTGCGACTGAACAAATAAAAAGGGAATTGGTATTTCTATTAAGTCTGCAAACTCTATTTAAATAATTGCAGTCATCACACATGCAAACACAGAAGGCTCGATTAAATAAGTTTTATAGGCATGACGAAGGCTGCGTAAAGGTTTTGTTAGAGACTGCATGGAAATTGTGCAGCGGACATTTCTGTCATGTACGATGTGTGCGAGAGGAATAGTTGGTGAGAGCCGCATATTTGATTTACCATGCTTGGCATATTTATTGTGGTTTGATCCCCGTAAGTTATTTTGTCCAGATTTAATGAGAACCATCAGAATGTCGGAATCCGTCATTACGTACGAATAAAGTAAGATTTTATATGTTGTGTGATAGGTAAGAAATAGAGACGACTGTTGAACTCAAATTAGGAAACATTATTTAAATAACTTGTATCACTCCCATCACAATCAAGAATTGCACAACTGGCTGTTTATCAGTTGGAACCAACTCTTCACCTCGATCCGATTACAATTCTTCAGTCTGGTTCAGTATAACCTATTTATATTACATGAAATACGTTTTAATAAAAATGTATATATTTTTATTCTTCGTAGACAAATATATAATTATATTGTGATCAGTGAAACTCAGAAAGCCAGATTTATTACATAAATGCAATTATGTATTAGGTGCTGGGCACCTAGAGACAAATTAGCTCAAACATGACCAGAAGAATAAACCAAAGTAAGCATGAACGGAAGGTATAATATCACGAGCATATTCGTTTCATGCTAACATGCGACTCATCATTAGGAGCCGGTATTACGCCCTATACCCACCATATAATTGGTTGAGGAACGTTGGACAATAGGATGCTACAATCTTCTATATGAATATTTAAATGCTGCAGGTTTACACATTCGTATAGTAGATTGTAGCGTCCAAATGTCCCACAATCTTCACTCAATCATATATTGGATAAAGGCGTAATACCAACTCATGCTATTGAGTAAGCATGAAACCATTGAGATTATACTTTCCTTTAATGCTAACTTTGGTTTATCCTTCAAGTCATCTTTTAACTAATTTTTTTGTAGGTGCTGAACACCCTTTAACACACACACACACATATATATATGCTATACATATATATATATACTCTTTATATATTGTATCAACTCTTCGAAACGAACAGTATATAACTGGTATTACATAAATATTTGTTCCGTGCCAAAAAATTATATGAAAATCTACATTAGGCTATAAATAAGTTAACTTCGTTGAGTAACGCAAAATTTCATAGAGTATTTTGCTAATGTAATTTTAATTTTGCCTCTATGTAATTATAAATAATTATTGTTCTTTATGTTGATAAAGTTACAATTGTTGCAATTGTCGTTGGCTTCGTTATGTTGTCCTATCTTCTTCGGAAAATAAACTTGTCAAAACATATTAAGGTAAACTTAACAGACACGAATATTTCTTGTTAAAGAAGCATTTCCCCAGGGCGGCTAATTTAATAAAATGGTATTGTTTCAGTTAAAATATGTCCAAAATATGCATTCAATATTAATAACTTCTTGTGACACCAATGACAAATTAAGAAAAGCATTAGATGTTAATGAGAATAGGCAGTTGTTTTGCTCTCCTAATATATCATTGCTCCATAAATTGAAGCCTTTTTGTCATTCGTTTAAGTCAAATTTGCATTGGCACAGCAGGTTAAAAATATGTGAACCCTGAAGATGGGACTGAAAATGACGTCCCGAAATTTCGGAAAAAAGCATGGAAAATCTTGTTCTAACGTCATTTTCAAACGAGCAGCTGAAGGAGGGCTTCAAAATAAGGGGAAAAGTGAAGACCCATCAATCAAGGCCAAAAGTCGGTGCATCTGGAAATGTAAAGGTACAAGATTTTACCGACCTACGAGTGCTATCAATTTTCCCGCACAAGAAAGCGGCAGCAAAATTCAAAACAAGAAGGACAGCACTGCGCATTACAACTCAACAATTTAGTATCGCCAATAACGTTTACAGACACGTTTTGCAACAAACAGTATTTAACGTTTACACCTTCTTTGCTAAACCAAAGAATAGGAAGGCTTTCTGAAGACACGGATCAAGTTTTAAAAAATTTATAATTAATTGAAAATTTATAGCATTCTCGCAGATATTGTACTCCTAAATAAACACATTTGGATGGCGATATACAAAAATCAAAAAGAAATTATTCTTGACTGGAATATTGACCACCGAATTTCCATGCAGCCACTACCATAGCTCTATCAGTTTCGCCATTTCAATAAATTTTATTCAGTTAAGCAATTAACAAATCCCGTTTTTAACAAATAGTTCTTTGGTTTTATTGCCTAGTCATTTTTTCGCTCACAAGGTTCATGTTGTCCATTACTTCGTGGTCAAAGAACAAGACACCTGGAATTCAGCCTGTGTTAGTCAAATCGCAGATCAGGTAACTATTTTGGTCGTCAATTCATCACGCTAAATATGAACTGTTAAAAAAGTAATTGTGGTATTTCTTTTAAAAGGCACATTTATACCTTTAACCGACTTATTGCATAACAACTGCTATCGTTTCAGTAGAAATGCGTGAATCCGGTATGCTTTCGTGTGATAATCAATGTTAATCCGCTCAGGTTATACGTGCAAACGTCCAGCTAAGTGATCTACATTCACGACTTGTTATTTCTCCCAGCAAGCGCCAGATTACGAGTGTGAACATGAAGTACACAATTACTGATCAACGTCTTTTCAGACATAGGGCTGCTTACATGTATATTAAGCTTTCGAAATATACACTGGCGGATGGTGTTCTCTTATTGATGGCACTCGCAGATTATGTAGAACACGCTGTATCTGTTTTGTAATTTCCGCCGCTGGTTATTCATCATTAACCTCAAAACCGCTCATTAAATCTATCGGAGGTTGCGGACTGTGACCAAGATTGATTTGTGCAATTGATGCTTTTCTTTTAAGGTGATAACACTATATCGCATACAAATTAGTATTAATGGGAGTGCCGTAAGCCAATAGGACTTCTCGCGAGACGTACCCATCGCCGCCTTTAACTCTCGATGTACATGTTCCACGAGACTTACACATAGGATTTTAAATTGCAGTTCTCCCGTATCCATAGAAATTCCGGCTTGACGACCGACGGGCTCAAGCTAGTCGACCCGGGACTGGTAACATGAACCTTGCCGGGCCATAAAGGGACAGCCATCATCCCGTTTCATGTGAAGCCTCGAGTTTGGTCTAACTGCACTGTACCTTTTTGTTAAATATGTATTGACGGAATGAGAGCAAGCGTTCCAGACGTGAGGGGCAAGTTTCGGCTGCTGAAGGAAACTGGCCACTGGCATCTGGGCAGATAGTGCTCATCAGCTTTGGTTGGCAGACTATCTAGGAGAAGGAAAACTCAGAATAAAACCATCACTAGGAATGGGCGACCTAGTGTTCTTTTACAGTCCACATATAACCATGACAAGTACAATTTACAATAATTACATACTGTATCGGCCGTCGCGCAGTATTAAAAGGGTCGCCTTATCTGCTTAGCCGTGCAGGGTGGATAAGCGAAAACAGGCTACTGCAGGCAACTCCAACTCTATATTAGATTCTGCGTCCTTTCCTTCCCCTTCCTCTTCTCAATCTTACAATAACTCTCTTTAAGATACTATAAATATGGTTGGTTTAGATCATAACACTGAGCCCAATACTAGGTTGCCAAATATCGAAAATGGTTCTTGTAGACGATCATTCATTAAACCTAAGTTAGGTTTTAACGTAGGCGCATTTAATGTGCGAACATTAAAACTTGGACAGCAAGAATCTCTTGCTCGTACGTTGGATAAATTAGAAATCGACATATGTTGCGTATCTGAAACCAGAATACAGGATCCTACGTGTATTACAGAACTAGTTGCACCATCCCTATCTACGCGTTATTGGCTTCGAACATCTGGTTCCACAGAGTCCTCTCAAGCCGGTAAATGGGCGTTGGTATTGCCCTTAGCGCGCGAGCTGAAGCTTGCTTAATTGAATGGATCCCTTTAAATAGTCGATTGTGTGCGACACGTTTAAATACATCTACTAAAATCAAAGCAAAAAACCGTTATCATCGTTGCCTCTTCGTTGTATCTGCATATGCTCCTACCGATTGCAGCACAGAAGAAAGCAAGGACGCTTTTTACTCCGAATTAAGCTCCTTACTAAGTAAAGCACGAAGTTCGGATATAGTCCTGGTTATGGGTGACATGAATGCTCAAGTTGGTCGCTTAAGCAACACAGAATTTCATTTAGGTGGAAGATACACTCTAAGCTCGACTCGCAACGATAATGGTGAACGGCTTTTGGATAGCTGCGCTGAACATAGACTATATTTAAGTAGTACAAATTTCAGACGTAGTGTTAAACGTTGTGCTACATGGCGTCCTCCAGCACCCGGACAACGGTGGACTCAAATAGATCATGTAGCAATTAGTTATAGATGGCGTGGTTGCATCCAGGATTGTCGCTCTTTTTGGAACACTTATCCGTTGTAGATTTACTCTAAAATTTTCCGGGAAAATAATTAAGAATAAACCCCAAATTGATGTAGGCAAACTCGAAAATCCGTCCATCCGACAAAACTATGAAAATATTCTAAAGGCTAATCTAACTGGTCTGAATAGCGAAAATCCAAATATACTTTGGTCCAAGATAAGTTCCACTATGCACAATGCAGGTACTACTGTATGTGGCATAGCAGGCCCCCGTAGAAATATTCACTGGCTCCCTGTAAAATCTATGGAGATACTCGAAATAAGGCGCCAAATTCCACCTGGCTCGACTCATAAAAGTACCCGTCGCAATATAAGACGCCAACTTAATCGCAGTCTAAAAGGCGATCTCGAAAACTTTTGGAGCAGAAAGGCTGAAGAAATGGAAGTAGCTTGCGCGTCAGGTAACAGTCGCCGTTTGTTCCAACTTATACGCATAACAGGTTCGAGATAGTTAAAAGTTAGCGAAACTATAAATGATAGTAACAACGAATTAATAACCGATAAAATAAGTCGTCTTGAAAGGTGGGCTGAACACTTTAGAGATCAATTTTCTTGGCCACCCGCGTCAGTTCCGCTTCCTGAAAGCATGTCTGCATCAACAGTGTGGAATGTTAGTCCCGAAGAACCATCTGAGTTAGAAGTACCAAATGCAATCCTATCTCATAAGCGCCGCAAAGCTGCTGGTCCCGATAATTTGCTTCCGGGATTGTTTAAGGATGGTGGCGATATAATTTCAGGAGCGTTGACCAAACTTTTTCATACTATATGGAATGAGGAAACCGTATCACTTGACTGGAATGAGTCGACCATCATTCCCATCTTCAAAAAAGGCAATCGTAATTCGTGCGATAACCATCGTGGTATAAGTTTGACTCCGGTCGTATCAAGGTTATTTGCTTCGATTATCCTATGTCGTCTTAGCGCTTCACGTGAATCACAAACAAGAGAAGAACAGGCCGGATTCCGCGCAGGACGAGGTTGCGTAGATAATATTTTTACGTTAAGGCAAGTTCTCGAACAGAGACATTTATATCACCGTCCCACAATAGTCGTCTTTCTAGAGTGCATTTGATTCGGTGGATCGCAATGTTTTATTCCATATCTTGTCGAAAAGCGGTGTGCCCACTAAATTTGTTAATATTATAGGAGCTCTCTACACAAATACTTCTGGTTGCGTTAAGGTTTACAACGAATTAACGCATAACTTTACAACCAGCAGTGGTGTTCGTCAAGGTTGTCCACTTTCCCCATTTTTGCTTAATTTTGTAATCGATGCTATTATGAACAACACTCTCTCACACATTCAGGACGCTGGAGTTGAAGTTCTCCCGGGAGATAATCTAGTCGATCTTGACTATGCGGACGATATCTTACTATTATTCGACAATCAGTATGCTGCCCAGACCACCTTAAATAGATTAGCAAACGTTGTTCCGTCTTTCGGTATGAAATTCGCACCCTCTAAATGTAAGATATTGTTACAGGATCACCCACCACTCACTCCAATGTTGCGACTGCAGAATGAAGATCTTAACATAGTCGACAGGTTTACATATCTTGGGAGCTCTATCAATAAAGTAGGCAATATGTCAGACGAGGTGAGAATACGGATCGCGAAAGCTAGAGTAGCTTTCTCGAACCTTCGTCATTTATGGAAAAACGCGAATATTTCGCTTTGCCTTAAAGGTCGTGTTTACAATGCATATGTACGCGCAGTCTTACTATACGCTTGTGAAACTTGGTCTCTTAGAGTTGATGATCTGAGACGCTTACAGGCATTCGATCATCGTTGTTTGAGAAGTATAGCACATGTTGGTTAACAACAACGAATAACTAACGTTGACATCCGTAGACGTATTTTTGGATCTGCCAATAAGTGCTCGTCTTTAGAAAAGCAAATAAGGCTCCATCAACTTCGTTGGCTCGGTCACGTTTTGCGTATGCCTCATTCCGATTGCCCAATAGAGCTCTGTTCTTTCATCCAGCACCAAATTGGCATAAGAAACAAGGTGGGCAGATTTTGACATGGCAGAAACAATTAAAGTCACTTACATCCAAATTGTGTAGTATAGGATCCACTCGTCTGCCGGGATGGTGTCCTCGTGCACATCACAGTTCTTGGTTAGAAACCCTTAGCGATATGGCAGCGAATCGAGCTCAGTGGCGATCTTGTTGCAGATGTACAGTAGAATCATCTTCGTAACTTTCTTTTCTTAGTAGGGCAAAGTTAGCTGCGTGGTTCGGTTTATTTATGACGTGATACGGTGAAATCCGCAAGGAAGCTGTGTTGCTGATGTCGCTTTGCCCGAATGCTAACTTGGCCATAATGGTGTTGTGGAGAGGTTTAGTTTGCCTCACTTCTGTGAGTTATCCTGATAAATTTACTCATAGTAGCAAGGTTTTCCTTCTCTCTCTACCCCTCTCTCTTTCTCTCGTAAATCTCAATAATAATTTATCTAAATTCACTTATATACTTTTTTTCACTCCTTATGGTTATATGGCAGTGAAACATTAGTCACTTGACTTTTGTGTGGCTGGACATGATGATGATGATGATGACACAATTACTACATCATTGATATCATTCTTTAGAATTTAATTACTAATTTTCATACAACGCAAAAATCTTTTATTTCACTAATAGTTAGGGATGAGACAGTGTAATACAAAATTATGCTGAAATTATTACTACAATCACCAATCTCATTGGGATTAAACAGATGCAAAAAATAGAAAAAAATTGTCGTCAGTCACACCTGCTGACGCATCACAGCACGACCGCGGTTTTTCCTCGCCAGTCAGCCTGTCGTCGTATTCTGTGGCTGATCATGGAAGATCGAAACGCGTCAGTACGCGTGACTGGCGGTAGCATTACTACGCTTTGCGAATTATTATACACAATGTGATTGGTGTTTATATCAAGGTCGAAAACTTGACTTAATTCATTGTTACCACGACCCACGAAATCAATGATTTTAATAGGACAAATTATCTTTCATGTCTTGTAAGAATAATTATCTAAATTTATATGCTTGTTAGACCAACATGTAGAAAAGTAGGAGAAAATGTGATTGAATAAAATGCTGGACTGTATAATACTGTTGACACGCATAAGCAAGGGATGATTGCAATTTTTCGCCAATAAGGTGGATGATCGCATAAAACGAAATGGAGATTGATGGCCGCAAAGAACAACTGCGACGAAATTAATTCCACTATTCTATCCTGTGATAAGCTAAGAATATTTTAGAGACCATGCAAGCATTTCGAGAATGTTCAGTTGCAGACTCGTTTTGTTTTGCCATTTTTTTCATCTTATAAAGTGTAGTATTTGGCATTTCCATGTGTGTATTCGTCGTAATTAATTCCCCATTCCAAAATTTTACTTTCTAAGGTATTTATTAGTTGGTGGGTTTTAAAATTACTTTGCTTTTGCCCTTTTGGTAAAAGGTAAGCGACAGCAAATTATTCAAAATATCACGTGAATAAGTGTAATACATTTAAGAATAAAAACGTTGATTATACTTATTTAGTACAAATGGAGATTTCATAGTAGGGAGAACAGAATGTCACAATCAAATATCTGGGAATTATCAAATTATATTGTTTTTAAATTATGTATTATCTTTAGTTTTGAATATGCTAAGTTTAAATAATGCCGACGAAAGTATAAACTGTGCTGCCTAAAGCACTTGCTGGTTAGTAAAATATAATCCAGGTTTATGTATATCGCTTTATATAAAGTAGAATTTCTTAGAACGGTGGCTATATTTCGTTCTGATATGCTGCAAAATAATTGTCAAAGTAAACGAACATTGGTCGCGCGAGAAGTGATAACAGTTTCATTTTATCAAGGTTGCGAATTTTATACCAAAATCGCAGACTTGATAAAAATTGTTTGTTAAATTTTTTGTGAGATGTGTTTTCCGCTGAAAAAGGCATCAGACAGCTGAAGTCGAAATATTCGGAGTAAAATTGAAGACAGTGGATGCAAACACCTTGTTGGGTACAACAAGGGCCGTGTAAATGCTGTAAAACTGTTAAAAACTTGTACTGGCGTTTATTTAGTACCAGCAAACAAAATTGAAATAATTTCAATTATTAACCACACAACAATGCTGGTTAAATTGAATAAAATTATTCATCTACGTCTTTGCTCGCGTGAAGTTTGCTTTTGTGCTCTGATGACGACAAGGGAGGTTTGAAACGCGTCAGCTAGTGTGACTGGTTGTATTATTAAACGAAAATTAGTTGCGCGGGCGGTGATAACAATTATTATAATCAAGGTTGCGGTCTTGATATAAGCACCTGACCCATTAAATACTTACATATGTCGGTATAAACTAAGAATTGTATAGTGTAGAAAAGGCAATTCATCCAGTAGACCGGTTTCGTCATTATTGGGAACTCATCAAGTACTGGCCTAAATTTTTTGCGAAGAGGGCTCGAACCTGGGCACGTCTGCTTCGGAATCTGGTGCTCTAACTGGATGAATGGCCTTTTCTACACTATACAATGCATTTTTACAAGAAATTACGACTTTGTTCATGCTGACTTTGGTACATTCTTCTGGTGTTATTTGAACTAATTAGTTTCTAGTTAAATAAACGGCCATTGATTGCGTGGACTGTGATAACAATTATTATAATCAAGGTTGCGATCTTGATATAAGCACCTGACCCATTGATTACTTACATATGCCTGTGTAAACTAAGAACTGTATAGTGTAGTAAAGGCAATTAATTCATGTACTGGCCTGAATTTTTTGCGAAGAGGGCTCGAACCTGGGCACGTCTGCTTCGGAATCTGGTGCCCTAACCACTGAACAGGGTGGCTCGGTCTTCGAGTGTCAGTTTGCCGTTGTGCTCTGATGATGATCATGGAACATCAAAACACGTTAGTAAGTGTGAATTCGGTGGTTTTTCCGTGTTGTGCGACTTGTTAGATACAGTGGGATGGAGCTTATATCAAACTCACTAACTTGATTTAAACATAATAATAGTGAAAATTATAGACTAGTTTTAATATTACTCTCTGAAATTTGATGAAAAAACTGTTTTTCGTGTGTGTGTGTGTGTGTGTGTGTGTTTGGGAGAAGCTGCTTGATTTGAAAAAATGACGCTTTTTGAATTGTAGCAATATTCTATGGTGTAAAACCATCTTAAAATGCTAGCAAACACAATGATTTCTCTTGTCATTTTAATGAATAGAGTGCAGTTCCGAAAGGAGATCGATATCTGTCGCTTTTAATACTATTGGTCACTATCAAAAAACTTTCAATGAGTTTGAAGCAATGATCTATTAAAATATCTAAAATATATAATTTATTCATCCAGACAAATGCTAAAATGGAAATACTGTTGATCAATATCATTTTTTGATAAACTTCGTTTTAAGGGTTACTCATCAGCTAAATCGTGATACCGTTCTTAGTGTGCATTCATAACCCAGTTATTGACATGAGTATGAATATAAATTTGATTTCCATATATATTCAATGTGGTTTGATCCACGATAGTCAGTTTGCCGTCGTACTCTGATGATGATCAAGGAAGGTCGAAACGCGTCAGAGCGTTACGGCTGGCGGTAGTTTTGTTATGTTGTTGGACGACTGGTTAAATACAATGGGATTGGTGTTTACTTCAAGCTCGAAAACTTGATTTAAAGAATTAGATTTCCGATGTTATTATCAGCAAACGAAATATAAAAAAAGCTTGAAAATGATTGATATTTTGTTTATCACTTGTTATTATATTGATAATATTTAGTCGGCAATTGATTAATTTCTCCTGGAATTCAGTATGCTAGAGATTCGAATACTAGTAACTTAAAAATACAACAAAAATGGATAATCATAAAGAATGGTGAACTTAAACAATTTTAGCGAACGTATATTGGTTTCAGTAGCAATCTATCTAAAACAGCACAGGCCTGTAAGAGAGCTCAACAGCACAATTTTAATGAGAATAAAAATAGCAAATTTTTGGCGATAAGTTAACATTCACAATATCTTCAGGTCTAACTTGTCCTTTTTGGTGATAGTGGCTAATTAATCTTGAAGATAGCCAGGTTTGTCAAAGTGCGAGCCTAAATTTAAGGATATATCCTATATCATTTTCAAGTTCCATCGTTCAATTTTCTAACATTAATCACTGAAAGGTAGAGCGAGCATAGATCGTAATACCGGCTCCTACTGATGTATCGTCGGTAAGCACGAAATGAATGTGAACGCGAGATTATACCTTTCTTTTATGCTGAATTTGTTTAAGACTTCTGTTCCTATTTGAACCAATTTATTGCTAGGTTTGCAACATCTAATACATAATTCATATATATATTAGCTCTCCGCAACAAATAGTATCTACCAGTTACATGTTTAATTGAACTATGTGATAACCGGTATCGATCAAGCCCAGTATGTATGGATTTGCTGGAGTAGCAGCTGTTCAGATGTAGTCGTAATTCTCAAATTTTGTAAACAATTGCCTATCCTGAAATCCACTTTTGGTACCATGTATGGACTCAGCAACCATAGTTTCTGTACCATGTACTTTTCGATAACATAATGTTGGTATCTGATACTGATATAATAGGCATAGTTTTGATACATTTTACAGACTGGATCTATATATATTATATATGATGAGTTCGCTTTGAAGTCGCATTTTCAAAGACTTTATAGGAAGTTAACACCACTACTACTACAGGTATACGCATTCGTTTAAGAGATTTAACGCCCAATTGTCGAATATTCCTCACCCAAGTATATATTTGGTATAGGGCGAAATACTGGCTTCTATTGATGTGTTGCCATTAAGCACGAAAGCAATGTGATCATAAAAATATAAATTCTGTTCATGCTGACTGTGTTTATTACATCTATTCCCATTCTAAATAATGTGTTTCTATGTGTGCAGCGCATAATAAACAATTCCAACCGAGACTGTCGGTGTATAAGTGAATATCTTAGCTATACTAATCGTTAATCTGACAACTAGCAACTTCCAAAAAATAAATTCCAATATATCGGAGACTTTATCAAGTCAAATTGCACTCGCAAGAACACAAACAATATCAATCCAAAAAAGTTTTGCAGCCGACATTTCCAGTCAAGTCCAATGAATGCGAGACTGGTAGAGGTGAGATCCGCATATCTAATTTTTTCTTTCCCTATGTATACATGTATATATATATATATATATATATATATATATATATATTGCAGTTTGATCCTTATTAGTTAGTTTTCCGTCCTAATCTGATGATCACCATGGAAGGTTGAAAACCGTCAGTATGTGTGACTGACGGTAGTGTAGCTATTTTTTTCCTCGATTGGTAAAATTAAATAGGATTTGTGTTTACTTCAAGCTCGCAAACTTGATTTTTTTTAAAATCAATACAGACAGAAAGAAATTATTTGTATAGATTAGTTCAGTTGTGACCAGAATGATAAACCAAAGGCAGCATGTGGGGAAAGTATAATCTCATGCACATTCGTTTCGTACTTACTGGCGACTCATCAGTAGTAGCCGGCATTACGCCCTTTAACCACTATATATTTGGTCAAAGAATGTGGAATAATAGGACGGTACAATCTCCTAGACGAATGTGTTAATCTGCGGTAGTGAAGCACGAAACGAATGTGCATGAGATTATACTTTCCCCTCATGCCATCCTTGGTTTATCCTTCTGGTCACAACTGAACTAATTTTGCTAAGTTGTTCAACGTCTCATTAAATAATTCAAGCTCGCGAAATTGATTTAAAATCATAAACATTAAAATCTTGCAGATTTCGCCTCATATACGTAATTTATTTAATGAAACGCCTACTGATACGTTTAGAAATTCCGTAGTTATCCTCAGAGCACAACAGATCTCTGATTAAAAATTAACTAATGATGATCTTTGATGATACAAACGTACGAGTTCGTGTGAATGATGGTAGTTTTACAACGTTATTCGGTTGCCAATATAAAATCGGTTATTTGATTATATTATGTATGCAAATTTCATTTAGATACTTTCCGTTCATGCTGTCTTTGGTTTATCCTTCTAGTCACAACTGAACTAATTTGTTTCTTGAAGGAATGTCGTTGTTGCGATACTGAATTAATTGAAATTACCTGATCTGCGTTTTGACTAACGCAGCTTTCATTGTTCCACTTGCAACATTTGTTTCGTGAAATGCATCTGATGAAGATCTACGGTAATGTAGATCGAAATATTATGAAAAAAGAAAATTACTGGAACAATGAAAGCTGCGTTAGTCAAAACGCAGATCAGGTAATTTGAACTAACTTGTTACTAGGTCCGCAACACCTAATACATACTTGCATATATATTACTTCTCCGCAACAAACAGTATTTAGCCACAAAGCACTAGTTTTTTTGCTATGTTGTTCGACGACTGGTTAAATACAATGGGATTGGTGTTTATTTCAAGCTCGCAAACTTGACTTAAAGAATTGTTACCACCACCCGCGCAAACAATTATTGTTAAACAGTATTTATCTGTTAAATATTGTGTAAAGTTCTAGTAAATGAATGAAGCTTGAGCGTGTGCACATGTAAACCATCACAATAAGTCACCTGTTTTTCGGCTTAACGCTTGCATCATTTGTAGACCGGCACGCGTCGGTTATTCAAATTTTATTACTAATAAATTTGCCACGACCGGTTTTCAGGAATTCAATGATGTGACTACAAAACCGGAAGATCGAAATACATTGAATTCTACTGACCTGCAATGAGATTAATTAGCATGGATCATTAACAATTCTCATTGACTCAACCTGATTTTAGACAGAACATCATTTGTATGACTTTCAGAAAAAACATGTATAATATTAAATTAATGTTTCTGATAGCTTCAAGCTTAGTTGAGAGAAAGTGTGTGTCAGAACTGATTTAAAAGTAAAGCAAGAATTTGAACAACTGTATGAGGATAGAATAAATTTAGTAGTTCGCGTCGATTTAGAATGTAATTTTGGTACCGAAATTGAACTAAGTGGTTAATCATTAATGAAAACGGAATTACTTTTATAGACACAATATGGCATTTCAACCGTTCTACACGTCCTCGGGAATTCATTGGTGTAACGACAAAATCAGAAGTTCGAGGTACATTGAATTCTAATGACCTGCAATAAGACTAACTCAATGAAATTAGCATGGCTCATGAACAATTCTCATTGACTCACTACCTGATTTTAGGCAGAACATCGTTTGTAAGACTTTAAGCAAAGAAGACGTATAATTTTAAAGAATAATTTATTGCGCGGGTGGTGGTAACAATTTTTAAAATAAAGTTTGTGAGTTTGAATTAAATACCATCCCATTGTATTTAATCGGTCGTCGTAATCTGATGATGACTGTGGAAGGTCGAAACGCGTCAGTGCGTGCGACTGGCGGTATTTTTTCTATGTTGTTCGACGACTGTTTAAATACAACGGGATTGGTGCTTAATTCTAGCTCTCAAACTTGAATTAAAGTGCTTGTAACCTGCGGTAATATTACAATACTGTGCGGCTGCGAGTAGTGCATTTTCATGTACATAAAATTAATTTTAATAAATAATTTTTATCATCATCCGTATGATCAATGATTGCTTTATTAGTAGTATTTTACGGTTAATTACTTACAGCTTGCCATTTCACGAAATAAGTAGTTATTATCGAATCTAGCGCTTAATCATTAGTGCACAGAATAGACCCCCATATATATATATATATATATATATATATATATATATATATATATATATATATATATCAATAAAATTTTGTTTCAACTTTTTATTCAATTTTTCTGATTTTAATTCTTGCTTTGATACAAACCGAAGAGTGTTGAAACTGATCAGTACATTGATCTGACGAAAGATTTACATTCATAAAAGCACGGAGACAAGGTTTATCATTTGAAAATTTAATTCAACAGCTGAGTAGGGCTAAAAAAATTAAACTCCAGAATTACCGAAGCTGCTTGTTTCATTTTCATTATTTTTTTCATAACAAGCATAATTACTTCGTTAACCGGGAATATGTCCAAAGAGTTCTACTTTTAAAATGTTCAAATTAAGCGTGCATACAAAGATAAATATGAAGTGTTACAGTTTTTAACAGAAAAGGTTGCAAATTGATGTTTCCCATTTTTGGACAATCCCATTCCGTTAATGGGAGTGGAGAAACTGTGCTAAGCACACACGAAACAATTCGTTTGCAATTTTGTTTTGGTGTACTACTGTCAAAAATTTCGTGTTTAAAGGTTTCGTTGGTCGAAAAATTTACAGCAGTTCTGAAGATGGGTAGTTTAAAGTTTTCAAACTTGCATTAGTCAGAACTAAATGACACTAATACACTCCCATGTTAAGTTTCAATCAGCCCGATCGTCTCAATCAGGCCTATTTTTGTCTCAATATGTTCTTTCTGGTTTCAATATAGACAGCCGATTTAACTAATATAATATCAATATCTACAATATTATTATTTATTTGTATTAGTTGCGATAATAGCAACAGAAGTAGCACTAATTGCTTGCGTACTAAGATAAACTACTGCCAATACTCCACGTACAGCACCTAAATTTTGCTACTGTTAATAGTACGACAACTAATACCACTAGTACGAGTAACAATACACAACCTTTTGGAAATAATTCCGGCAGCTATAGTAAATAGTTTAACAAAGTTATAAGATATTGTTAACATATCTGCTTAGTAAAATTGTGAAGTGGAACAACTAATTACATATGCGTTAATGTTAATGAAGATGAATTGCCCATTTAAGGACGTTAGTAGGAGTGTAGCCGTCGTCTACCCGTCTAATTAGCGTTTACGTGCGCACATGTATTCTGGCAGGTTCATCCCTCTTTCAGCAATATGCTTTCGTGTATTACTTTGAAAACAAAATTGCCCTCTAACGAGTATTTGTTAAACATTTACTATATAAACTTTAGTAGCTGCGCTAGTAATTGTCGTTTTCTAACGGTATATACATTTGGACTGAGGCCGAAATTGCGTTCTAGTAAATAGACTAGTTCGTCAACCTATGCAATTTTTGTGCTTACATGTGAGATATACATGATCTTCTGAATCCGGCATCGATAAAATTGTTTTGTCTATGACTACATATTTCATATGTGGGAAGATGAAACACAATTAAAAAGATTTGTCTCATATTTATTCTTATGTTTACTAAACATTTTTGTTCACCGCAGTATCTGTTTTTATTTTATTAGTCCTATAAAATTGTTTGTTTCAAATAAATGAGGCCGTTGTTGATCTAAACACAACGCCATACGCCATATATAAACGAAGAAAACAAACTAATGTTCCAATGGTAACTATATGATGTTGCCAAAATCGACTATCAAGATTATGTTCTGATTTAAACAGATGAAGCGTTTGAAATTAGAGCAGTGAAGGTTGTTCCTATAGCCTAGTGACAACCAAGTGGCTTTCCACTTATTCGAGGCTCATTGACGTTCCTGGCTATCAGTGATAAGTTAGCTATTGCTGGTTGATGAATTGTTTTTCGGACTGTGACACTGTGATTTATACGTCCTGAGATTATTGACTTAATACTTTCAGTTGGTTTGAGCAACCTATTGCATGGTGTACACCAACTTTTGCTTGCTGTTTACCATTTTTTAAAATTTTTCACGCACATTGTCTGTTCATAGGCATTTTTTCACTCAATACATTAACAGCTTAATAGAATTAGTATACTTTTCGCAATACCGAAAATTGGCTTTGTATTCTGCAGCTGGAATAATTTCGCTCACCTTTAATTCTCATTCCAATGGTAACGTAATTGGTCTACGGATTGCACGCTCTCATTGGTCCAGTGTATTTAATTTAAATTTATTTTAAAAATGTCGGCGAATTAATTTGAGCCGTTATAAAATGTGAATAAAGAATACTTTAATTTTTTTACTGATACTCTAAAAATATAACTAGGCAGGATAAGTGCAATTGTTAATAATGAGTTTATTAAAGAGATAAGATCAACACAAGCCTTATATATGCTTTCCAAGTATCTGGCTGGCATGCTTTAAACGTAATGCTAATTTAGTTATCACAATTATATTTAGTAATTCTAAACTGTCAAATTTCTGCACCCTTATAGTTAGGCCGCAGATTCCTCCCGTTCATTATTCACTCCCCATAGCGAATAATGATTGCTCCAACATCGTTTTTCTTTCATAGAAGCAAAATTATTGTCTCTTTATGACAATCAGCTACATGAAGATAAATCTCAGCCTAAATAACTCAAACACAATACTGCAACTTTTGAAGTAATTCAAAATAATAAAAATACACATGCGAAATTCGAATTGAACCTAGTTCATTATTTGACATTTTAAAAGTACCTATGTGTTATCCTTCATCGGCTCACAATTCATCATATGCCTTGGGAACATATTAACAATTTAACCACCTCATTTACATTTCTGACTGGTTGTTCTGACCGGTTGAATTACACAGGCTGAATTCCTGTTGTTTTGTATCTTGAAGATATTTCGGTGGCTTTTGGAGGCCATCTTCTTCAGACGTAGGCGATTCACAAAATTGACTCGCGTAGCCCTTGCGTGTGTACCAATAACTGTTGTTTACGACCAACTATGTGGAATTAGGGGCTGAATTTTATTATAACCTTTAAATGAGTTAAACTATTGATTTGCTGCTCACAATATGAAATTACTTAATTGAGGCTTCCTTCACATTTTAGGGTGGAGAGCCGAATGAATCAAATACATTATTAAAAACCTCATGTCAAATAAAGTAACAAAGAGCAGATAAACGAAATTTGTAAGGACGGGATTTTGCTCAAACCATTGATTTATAGTTATACATTGTTTGTTGCGAAGAGATAATATTATGCAACTGTGTACTAGGAGTTACGTATAAAAGTAAAGTTCAAATAGGAAAGAAATATGAAACAAAGTCAGCACAAACGGAACATATAATCTCGTGCAAATTCGTTTCCTGCTTACTGGCGACTCATCAGTTGAAGCCGGTATTTCACCCTATATCCATTATTTGTTTAGTTAAAGAATGTAGGACAATTGGACGATACAATCTCCCATAAGAATGGGTATACCAGCAGTAGTTGAATTAATTTCATAGAAGAACTTCAACAATGTGACTTGAAAGCCAACTCACTATTTATATTAAATACCGAGCCTGTAAATGGCACCAAAACTATGGTTGCCAAATTGGTACATGGTACCAACACAATGGTTTTCAAGCTGTTAATTTTAACCAAATTTGAGAATTACAACTACATCTAAACACCTGTTACTCTAGCAAATCCATACACTTAGTACTTGATTTATATCCGTTATCACATTTTGTCGTAATCATGACATCATTCAATTAAATTTTTGATAGTTCGTTAATTTTTGTTGAAATTATTTATTACTATGTGTGCAATACCTAGTACATAACTGCATATATATTAGTTCACTACAACAAATAGTAAATTACAATTATATATAATTGAATAATGTAATGATTACCGAGAAATTTGATAAATGGTAACAATCAAGGCCATATTGTATGGATTTGCTGGAGTAACTTGTGTTCAGAAGTTGTTGTAATTCTCAATTTTGGTGAAATTTAGTATAGCTTGGAATCAATTGTGTTGGTACAATGTACCGACTCTGCAATCATGGTTTTGGTACCCTTTGCAGTCTCAGTGTATACTATATATAGTGAGTTGGCATTGAAGTCGCATTATCGAATACTTAATATGAAGTTAACTCCACTACTGTTTGTATACACATTAGTATAAAGATTGTACTGTCCAATCGTCCCAGATTACTTAATCAAATATTTAATGGGTATAGGGTCTAATACGGGCTCCTACCGATGAGTCATCAGTAATCACGAAACGCATGTGTACACGAGATTATAATTTTCGTTAATGCTAAGGTAAATCCTTCTGATCCTGTTTGAACTAATTTTTATCTATGCACGCAACGTCAAATGTAATATCTTATATTCTTCGTTTTCCAATTAGATCCCATTTGGAGGAGTTGATGAGACAGTGAAATAGCAATGGTGACAATGGACATTGCATTCCTCTGGAATTTTGCTACTAAATTATCGCAACAGCTAATATTTTGTTTGTTGTAAATGATGTCGAGTAATAAGCTTTTTTGGGGTTCATTTTGAGTATTCTGTCAGTATAAACCATAATACGTTAGAGCCAATGCTCGTTCGGATAGCCACCCGATAATGGCTAAATAGATTAAAGAATTTGAAACACCTTGAGCCCACGATGTTAAGCGTTGTATCGAATACGCCCAATGGATTGAAAATGTCTATAAGCGTATTGCAGAACTTTCATTATTTAGTCTGCGCACCACCCATTCCATGTCATATATTGGCAAATTTCTGTTTATCATAAACACCAAGGTGATGCCTCATTAATGAGAGCATCAGCTCTAATGCTGAATAGTGGGTTTGCTCAGTGACATTAAGCTGGTCAGAAACATGTTCAAAGTTATGCAAAGCCATTTGCCGAAAATCCCTTCCTTATTCAACGATAATGGAGGATAGTGCAAACTTTTTGAAAATAAGTTAAACAAAAGACGGTCATCTTAACGTTACAAGTTGTTCACAACTCATTTTTCACACGAAACTTCCGCTCAGATTCTTGCGAATAATGAAAATTGGTCACTGTTTGTAACAGACTTAATATTATGCGACCAATTATAGCCACCAAAATTAATTCTATCTCACATGAAAAAGCCGTGGATTGTTACTGGAGCGCTAAGAGCATAATAGCAAAAACGAGCTATTCTCCGGGAGCAAGATTTATTTCTATTATTGTTTTTGCTGCACTTGAAATTAAAAGAATACTTTGATAATTAAACAAGACATTAAACCAAGTGTGCGAGCTTGAAGTAAACACCAATCCCATTGTATTTAACCAGCCGTCGAACAACATAACAAAACT